>JAHPZR010011978.1:0-22500 GCA_019787425.1 Platygyra sinensis
TAAGATAGAACATTTCATTGATATAATGTACGGAAAGCAATAATCGACATTATTAGCCTTGTTTGGACTTCTTATAAAATACGTGCTGACAGGTATGTTCCACCATAGAAGCTTTCAGTACGCCAGCTCCACTCGTACTGTTTCTTCTGAGTTGCAAACGGCATCCTGGTGGGCAGGGGAGAGCTGGGTTCCAGTGTTATGGTATAACCAAGGCGTGTTGCGTTTCAAGAGAAAGTAATTCATTAGATTTTGAAATTACTTTCTAAAAAATCGTTTTCCAAATGAATAATAAAAGCCTAAAGGGCAGCTAATAAAATTTGCTGAATATGATCAAGAAAAAGAATCAAATGTGATCCGACAAAGAATATTTTTACCAGAACTTAGCTTTGTAAACTTCGGCTATTATTTACAGTTTTTCCATCACACTTACCATATCATTAATATTGCCGATCACGCGGTTAATTTGACCGTCAATTGTTCCATTTTGTACACATATGGCTGTTCTTTTCTGAGATTCAAGAGTTTCACTCGATAATGAATTTCTTGAAGATGTAAAGTTCTTTTGCAGTCTTGTCAAGAAACACCCGCTCCTGAAATTAGGAAAAACAAGAAAAAAATACAATCGTTCCCTATTAAGCGGCCATCATCTGGGAAATGGGAGGTGGCCGATTGATAGGGGTTTATGTAGGCGTAAATTTTAACTGGGTTAATTGCTTAGTGAACGCTAGAATCACGTCTTTCAGGACAAATCATAATAAACAAGTGTGTTGTGTCCGGAATATTATTCCCCGGACTCGTATTTTGTCATCGTCTTTTCCAAAAGAAAGCCAAAACTTAGTGAATTAAATCTGGGAAGGTTGCTGGGGACAAGGGGGGACCCGGAAAAGGTGGGCCGCGGCCGCCTTAGCAAGGTGAAGGATTTTGAAAAGTGTTTTCACTGCTATTTCTTATGAAACAATCTTACAATTTCGGGACTGAGTTTAACATGGCCGCTTATGCAGGGTGCCGTCGCTTAATGAGGAGTGCGTTTGCTTCATGAGGGGTGGGTTGCTGAAATAGAGGTTGGACTGTATATTAGGCAATTTGATTAGCAGCTTTATTGGCTGACGGAAAAGCAAAACTCTCTTCTTCCAGATTCTGTAATTCCAAAAGAGTGTTTCCTTTGCAGTTTTATCCAGATTTATGTAGGACATGACTGATTTTACTTCAGCTGTTAGGTAGGCCTTAGATTTAATTAAACACTGGACACAAAGGTGTTTTGCTACGTTTTCTGTTATTATACTCAGATTCCAAGAAAGTCGTTGAAACAATGTGTAAAGAATCGACAACAATTTAGTAATAACTTCATTTAGAAACTACGTCAATAGGCCCATTTTACAGTTATGTGCTTAGTCACCTGGCCACGAATGCAAGCGAGGCTGGAGGTGACCTTGCTTTGATACAGACCTCTGCTTTTCTCATGTAAATTTCAACTAGTTAGCATAAGAGGGGTCCAACATAGGTTGGCGGGATGCGGGATGGGACTTAAAATAGAGGCGGGATGCGGGATACAAAGGAAATTAGAAGCGGGATGCGGATGAAATCATCTTCTCGGGACCGGGATACGCAGTTTTTCTCGGTCGGGATGCGGGATGTTTTGAAATCGATGTCGGGATAGAGGATCACAAAAATCATTTCATGACCGGAAAAAACACCGAATAATGATCATTTATATGAAAGGAATAATAACTTGTGTATTTCCGGTTTACCGGTGACATACAATCAACGCGTCCTTGTCCTAGACAATTCGATTCGTTTTGTAAAGTCCACAGAACTCACTGAAGGTTTACCTACAGTACAATTCGCAAAGATCCACTTTAAGACTAGTCTACCAGTAACGTTTACATCAATTGCATGTTGACAAGTACAAGCAGGCGGGATCGGGATGGAAACGTTTCGTTGGGCGGGTGGCGGGATGAAGCAAAAACAAAGTGGTGGAAAGCGGGATGGACAAAGCCTATGTTCGACCCTCGCATAAGAACAACTTGATTTGCACAATAAAAGCAGTGAGGTCTATCAAAACAAGGCCAACTCCAGCCTCGCTTGCCAGTCAGAAGCCAGGTCACTACGCAGACAACTGTAAATTGGTCAATTAGCCACAGACAAATTTGTATTGGTTCTTACTATATAAGGCTGTGTCTCACAAGGACTGGAAACTACCAAATTCACTAATTTGATTGGCTGAAAGAGTTTCGACCGCGGTCAGGTAAATTTTCCCATCTAGACTGGCATAATACAAAAATATTGGCTAATTTATTCGCCATAATTTTTCGAAGAGCCGAAAAGATTGATTGACAAAAGAGTAAAGAGGACGAGCAAATTTTGGCAGCTTTAAGTTCAGCTCATCGCTGGGCGGAAGCAATATCTCAGCTGGTACAAACCAGTTACAAAAAAAATCTGTTTCTTCTTTGCCATATATAATAAACATCCTATTAACCGAGCTCACTGGTCGTGACCCCGGTCGTGTGTACAGACCTCACTGCGTTCATTCTGTACTCACGACCTAGGTCAAGATTCTCCCTTGCAGACCTCCTGCTCGGTTAATACGAGCTGAATATCAATTTAGGCTAATACAGGAAGCAACAAGAAATAACGCAGGTGTCCGCTCGGGACTTAAGGTTTGCAGTATCAATATCTTATGTGTTGTCTCAGTTTATATTCTTTATGGTTCCATGTGATACAGATGGCATTCTTTCGATCACAGTAAATTAAGAGGCCTTAGTCTTACTCCTTTTAAGTCCACCTAGATATATTGTGCTATTTAAATGGCTTTGAACTTCATCCAACTTAGTAACCTGTATAGAACAATGAGTCTAACTTGTCTTTTAAAACTTACCGACAGCTTATCTAGCCCTTTCCATGGCGGACGAGGTAGCCCTGCAATTCTGTGCTTATAATCAGCGTAAAATTGATCTCCCAGACGACTTTTGGCCTACACAGACAAGAAAAGCCAACGGACGAGTGAGTGTAATGACAGAGTACATTGCTTGTACTATGTGAACAAATAAACTGAAACTTTCTCTGGCATTTTCAGTCTTGAGCAACAAGTTCAAATTGCCAGAATTCAAACAAGAAATATCGTTGACGTAATGGAATTCAGAGCGGAAAAAGGTACTTTTCTTTCCCCTATTTGCGGGATCAGATAATAATGCAAGCTGCAATGGTTCGCAATGGTTTGAAAGAGCGGTTTACTATACTCAGGTATGTGAGGATGTCGCCCTTGAGCAAACATGAATTTTTTTACCCGTTTGACTGTTAAGAAAGCAAGTCTCCCCCTGCTGCTGAGACGCTCTCGAACTTAGATATTTAGTTGGTTGCTTATATGGATGCAACATGTAAAGAGGGTTTGGAAAAAATGTGTCTTCACACCGAAATTTCTGGTATACCGCTGGAAAAAGTTTAGGGAGTCGTTTTCAGGATCATATAATGTTCGAATGACTCCCAATGAAAACAATAGACCAGCTTTCCACCTTCCTCAAATCCAAGTCTCGGGCATGCAAGTCACGACATCATCCCCTCAAGTACTGAGGGGTTGAAGTCAAAGCAGCAGATCGGTGTACCCGCTGGAAGCTATAGTCGTGAGCCTAGACACAGGTGCCTCAAGCCATAGGCAGCAGTGGAGTTCGGCAGCCATTTGAGCGACCGAGAAGTCATCTTCACGTTCGCTCTGTTAGCTTCCGTAGCATGAGCACGGGGCTAGGAAATGTGCCCTAAACATAGCCTACTTCACACAACTCTGGCCAACGTACCCTGGCTGGCGGAAATCCCTCTACAGCGGTCGATATGCAAGGTAACCAAGAAATGTTTCACTCGTTTTAGCATCTTGGAACATCAGAACTCTGCTTGACATCACCCAAGTAGATAGAACAAAGAGAAGGACAGCTCTCGTGACCAGAGAACTAGCTCGCTACAAAGTCGACATTGCAGCACTCATCGAAACGCGTCTTCCGGATAAAGGCCAACTCTCTGGGACTGGCGGTGGCTACGCCTTTTTGAGTGGACGTAGCGTTGATAAGCGACGCGAGGTGGGTATTGGCTCTGCCATGAAATCCCTCCTTGCCAAGAAGCTTGCAAGCATCCTCATGAATCGTAATGACCGCCTAATGAATATGCAGCTTTTGCTCGTGAACGGCAAGACTGCCACACTGATTAGAGCCTACACCCCCACAATGACCAGCCCCGATTAGACCAAGGACAAGTTTTACACATATTGTCCACATATAGTCCACATATTGGCTGTTCCACAGCCAGAAAAGCTTATTTTCCTTGGCGATTTTAACGCACGCGGCGGCAAAGACCAACTAAGCCCGAGAAAGGGCCATCGGGACACATGTAATAGGCAACTCCAACCCCAGCGGACTCCTCGTCCTTAGGATCTAGCTGTTGAGTGTATGACCTCTCCATCATTAACTCCATGTTCCGCCAATCAAACAGCAGAAAGACCTCTTGGATGCACCCTCGCTCGAAGCACAGGCATTTCATCGATTATCTCAGGCAAGAGACAGGCTGGACGTGCAACTGATCATGGCCATATGTGGTGCCGACTGTTGGACAGACCACCGCCTCATTATCTGCAAACTCAACCCCACCTCCAACCAAAAGAGTGTCCAAAGGCAGAAGGTTATAAGTGACTCAACGTTGCCAAACGGAAGAACCCAGCTTGCCATGAAAATATCAAAGAGGTCTAGGCGTCCTTCAGGAGCACGATTCACTCTGCCACCCTCGAGATTCTGGTCATGCTACCAGGAACAGAAAACTAGGACTAGTTCGACGAAAATGATGTCGAGATCTAGAGATAGCTGGAAGAAAATGTCGACTCGTTCTAGCTCACCAGAGTGACGCCCCCTTCTACCCTTTTTAAAAGGCCGCATTGACCAACACCCGCAGCATCTTTTACACCAAGCTCCGTAACATGCAAGATGCTTTATGTCCAGCGCTAAGGCAGATGAGATCCAGGGTTTTGCAGATAGGAATTACAAGACCTTCGACACAGCAGAGAAGGTGCCTGGAAGGTCATGTGCAAGTTTCGGCTGCCCCGATAGTTTATTGCCATCATCCGCCAGTTCCACGAGGACATGACTGCCCGTTTCCTTAGCTTGACGCTGCTGAACCGACGGATTCTTTTCTCATACCCAATGGCGTCAATGAAGGCTGCGTACTTGCTATGACACTGTTCAGCATGTTGTTTTCGGGCAGCCTTACCGATGCATTCAGAAACTGTGATGCCGGCATCAAGATCCGGTGCAGGTTTGATGGGAAATTGTTCAACCCCAGGCGTCAAGGTCAAGGAAACTGTTATCCGAATTCTCTTCGCGGACGACTGCGCCCTCAACGTCAACACTGAGCAAGAGATGCAACTGGAGGTGGACAAGCTCTCTACAGCCAGTGAAAGCTTCGGCCTTACCATCAGTACCATGAAGATTAAAGTGATGCTCCAGCCTGCCCCTGGCAACCCATACCAATACCGGTGCATCACAGCGAGGACAGCGCCTTCAAGAAGTTAAGAACTTTACATACCTTGGCAGCACCCTCAGTCACTCACAGGAGTCCTCCGAGGAGTTAGCTCCGCAAGTATTATATCTTCATCATGCGCAAGGCCCAAGTCAGATGGGCAGGCCACATCATCCGCATGCCTGACGACCACATTCCAAAGCAGCTGATCTATGGTGAGCTCTGCCAATGCAAGCGCTCTGTTGGAGGTTAACATAAGCGCTTTAAAGATATTCTGTAGGTCTCTCTGAAGGAGCTCTGCAATGAGACAGACTCATAAGAGGGCCTTGCTTCTGGTCGCCCCATCCGAGCGCAATCTTACGTACTGCCATTGGAGCTCGGTCAGCTGAAGAACGTAGAATCGCCATAGCAGAGAAGAAGCGAGTGACGCTCACGGCCGGATTAGTATCCTTCCAGCATTTCCCGCCTACCCACGTGTCCAACCTGTGAGAGAGAGCTCAACGCCGGGATTGGCCTCATCAGCCACCTCCGGACACATGGTACCCAGTGATTCAACAAGTGATGTCATGGCCATCTTCGATTTCGAAGAACGCACATAAATAGTGACATTAAAATGTTGCTGCTTAACGGGACAATTGGGAGAGTATATAACGCTCATAGCCTTTTTCGCACGATGGACGAAATTCTGGCCAAATTTCAGCCTTGGGGACTGGTGCGCAGCCAAACCTCACGCATGCTTATTACGTTTTTCCGTTCCGAAGTAATGGAATAGGAACGACTGATTATGAATCTATGACTACAACTTACATTCAATTTCTTCTTAAAGACAGATTGCAAGATTAAAGGTGACAATCCCGCCGGACACAATTTTTTGACACACCCAAATCCAGATTCTAATAGCTTACTAAACACATCAGCAAACCACTGAGGAGAATCATTGTTTTAAAATGTTACTAAATACAAACCAGTTATCGAATTAAGACTCACAAATTCTGCCTGAATTTTACCGACATATTTTTGGAGTTGAATAATATTGGAATATGTAAATTTAGCAATGAGAGACAGCGAAGGAAGAGAGCTTCTTCCATCGGCCTGGCCAGTGTTGGTTTGGGACGCCATAGGGCTGCCAAGAAGCATCAAGAAAACTGGCATGATGCCTAGCAAAACCAAGAACTGGGAGTAACCTATTAGGATAAAAATGAGAGAGTTAACGTTTTTTGTACAGAGAGAGTTATAACTTTAATTTGAACATAAGTTTGTAGAGTTGTACTGACCAATTAATTCGCCCTAACGGTAGTCTTACCTTCACACTGAAAATAGCATGTTATCTTCACACGTGAAGAGATCACCTTCGTTATGGTTACATAATAAATCGCGCCTTTACTGTTTACAACTGGCTTTTCTCGAAACTGGCTAGAATTCTAAGGGCCATCATTTTAGACTTTATCACAGTGTAATAAAAAGGAATTTGTTTTTCGTCCATGCTTTAGGCAGTGTACTTCTTCCATGTCTAGAACATTACGACACGTTCTACTTTAAGACCATTGAAAATCCTAAAGCGAAATGGTTTGGTATTTCACAGGTATTTATATAATAAACATAATATTACATGCCCGCTTGTGAATATGAATTTTATCTTCTCGTGTTGAACTCGATATCTCATGAGTGAGCGCAGCGAACGAGTGAGATATCGAGTTCAACACGAGAAGATAAAATTCATATCCACAAGCGGGTATGTAATATCCTCTATATATGAAATTATGTCAAATTTCTCGATTTAAAAAAAATCGCGAAATTGAAGTGAAGTGAATAATAACAGTGTAAAAAGTTTCTCGAAATTACATGACAAAAATTTAGGGACTCACATTGTGTTACTGTTGACATTTAGTCCCGCGTTGTGTTTTTGTTAATTTGGACTTTATTGCACAATTCAAGAACATGTTAAAGTAACTTTGCCAAGGAAAGAAATTTGCGAAGTTAAAGCCATTTTAAAGATAAAATTGTCGCAAAATCGCGCCGGGATTTAAGTGTGACGAAATATGCCAACCTCAAAATCCCAAAATAAACGTGTCGCGAAAATTTCATGTAATAAGGTTTGTTGAGAATAAAGAGGAATGGTTTAGCCTCAATGTTTCAAATTTGTCGTTTGCAATCCATGTTAATCTTCTCCATCCTTTGCCATCCTTGTTCCTTTATGGTTTATCATTATGTCTTTGTTGGTTATAAACTGCTTTTTTCAGGTTTCCTACCATTTAAAGGTAATTTTGTAAGTGGCCAAAATAGTTAGCAATTATTGAATGAGGCTGAGAAGGATATGAAGAATTCTGCAGATCAAAGAGGGTGTTATCCACAGAGGCCGAGGTGGATAATACCCTCCGAGATCTGCAGAATTCTTCATATCCTACGAAAGCCGAATTCAATGATTGCTTTATTATTCTTTCGAACTATTTCCCCGTTCTTAAAGGGGTTCGCCATTTTGAGCTCACCAAAAATAACACTACCTCGTTCCCAGGTTTTCTAGGTCAATGGTTCAATAATCTGCAGCGGACTGCACTTTTAACGTCATTTTGACGTCATCGGTTCAATAATAATGATAATAATAGTAACATATTTTTGCAGAATAACCATTTCAGTTATAAAAACTGCTATCAGCATGGGTCCTGCATAAAATAAAGAAATGAATAAATAACAAAATAAACGATAAAGTATGTAAAAGTCAAAGAAGCTCAATAAGAAATCTACGAATATGCATAGAAAAAGAGATAAAAAGACTAGAACTAGATTCATCTACAGTTATTAAAAATATTTCCCTTTTTAGAAAAAAACGCTCTTCAGCGAGCTGCACTTTTGACGTCATTGGTTCAATATTTGGTCAACAGCAGCTGGTTATGGTGGATTATGCGTGTGGTTTTAACCAATTAGAAACGGGGAAATATTTTGAATGAATAATAACTCAAAATATTAAACGCGACTGACAGCTGGACTGAGCTCCTTAAGGCGCTAGCCTAGCAAAAAGATAAACTAAACTAGCAGTTATATTATATGATCTCTCCTAGAATATCACCAAACCGAAACATAACTAGTTCCGACATGGATAAGGCCTATACCACTGACCTGATATAGTAGTTTTCATCTTCAGTCATATGACACACTTCTTCAGAAACCTTTTTGTTCCAAATAATGCTTCTGGTAGCTAGATGAGGTTTGAATAAGCTATTCCCTCTATTAGCCCGTTGAATACTTCCACGGCACATATGATGATCTAATGCGATCTATATATGATGAAGTAATGCTTGATCGCACATTTCTGCCTTCTTCTTACTGGTCCATTTTCTCAGAAGAACGTGATGGCTTGAAATACATTATCTCGGTTTAACTACCCGCAAAAATAACTTAATTCTGCTTTCACTCGCTGTACTGCTTTGAAAGCATCAGATCAACTTCTTTCATCTCTTGTTGCGGTTTGATCAGGTTCCTTTCTCGTAGTTCTCCTCTTCAAACACCTTTCTTGTAGGTCAACTCTCCTTAAAAGTCTTGCGTAAAGAGCATTAGGAAGGTAAATTGTTTTCTCCTTACTCCTTGTTAAGACTATGTTTGATCACGCATTTCTGCTTTCTTTTAACAGGCTTTTTTTCTCAGAATAAATGTCGTTACTTGAAATTGTTCTTTTTACTCTCGAATGAAACTCCTACTGCGACCAAAAATCTATTCTACTTTTTCCTTGTATTTCAAAACTATGAAACTGAACCACTAAGTGACCGAGGTTTTTAGCCTTCGTTTCAAAAAGACACCTGTTTATTTTGACTGAAATTTTCTTTATTAATGGTCCGCCACTACTGTCTTTAAAATCTTGAGAGAGCTGGTCGAGGATAAGATGACGTTAAAGACTGTTTCATGCATATAATTATTCTTAATATAAATAGAGGTTATCTTCATACTAGTTTCAGGCGTATATTTACACCTCCCTGTCTTACAGTCAAACCGGATGTTCTTTTGATGGGAACTTTTCAAACTTCCGCCGCAACATTGGTATTTTGATTGACAGTTCGAGTCGAGCAAGTTGCAACCTGCGCAAGCAAGTTGCTATCGCTCTCTCTCCTCCGCAGAGGTTCAAACGTTCGATATATAAATCCGCTGTGCAAAGTGTTTGCAGGCGCAATGTCGAATGGATGGATCAGGCGGAGAACTTGCTCCCGCGCTTTCCGCCGTCGCCTGTAACACTGTGCCTGCACTTACATTATTCAGCGGATCCTCCCCACCCGAAAAAAACCCTTTGAGCCTCTGCGGAGGAGAGCGGCTATCGCTTTCGTGCCGTTTTCAAAAATCATTTGAAAAGCAGTTTGCGACTCGAAATTCTTACTGTGGCTTACGATGGCTAACATACATTAAAATCGTATCACGAGGCTTAAAAAGCGGGGAGAAAATAACTGCCCTGTGGACGTCTGTTCAGTTCAAAACAGGCACAAATCGCAGAAGAAGTTGGATAATCGCCTCAAACGGTATCTAACATTGACAACCGTAAACTCGATATGTATTTACGGACATATGAACACAACAGTTGCAGTCCCATCGCCGGTTTTCATATAACTTTACAGTGCAAGCAGATAACTTATTGTTTCTTTTGAATTTCGATAGCCAACGAATTAGCAACAATAGTGACTGCCAAAACATTTCAAAACAACGGCAGCAAACGGTACAGATTATTTCACGCGATCGAGAATATCTTGGTAGTTCTCATGTAGTGCTTATCCACGTTAGGCACGTTAAAACTCCGGCGCAAACCTGTCTTCAAAAATACTGAAGTACTACTTAAAATGTTTTGGAAAATCTCAACGAGTTCCTACCATCAGGTACCAAATGAACTGAGCAACTTGCTCGCGCTGGTTGGAACTTGCTCGACTCAAACTGTCAACCAAAATACCAATGTTCCGGCGGAAATTTGCAAAGTTCCCATCAAAAGAACATCCGGTGTGACTGTTATATAACGCAAACAGCTTTGCGGGTCCGAAAAGCTTCCAGTGCTTTTGAGAAACGGGCCCCTGGTTAGATTTTCAGGAAATTTCCAGTGGCGAATGTAATACCATTTTCCAGAATTTCTTAAAAAGAGGACAACCTCGCGAGGTCAATTTTCGGGAATTCCTCATTTGGATTTCTTTTTTATAAGCTGGAATTACTGTTTGAATGCTCTCATTTCTAAAATTCAGCCATTTAAGGATATACTGGAAATTAGCCAAGGAAATTTCAGTACCATTTAAAACATCCCAATTTTTGGTCGAATCAAACGCCCTTCGGGCGGATTGGTTGTCGGTTAGGGTTACGAAAAAATCGGAAAGGCACGTTGGGTCTTATTTTAATATTTTTATAACCTCTATGATATTTTTATTTATATTTTCTAATAGATTAGGATCAAGGTGAACAAGTAACAGGGGAACAAACAGGGACTGCGCAATCGGAAGCAAGGAAATACTCAGCTACGCACTCAAAACGTGCGAGTATTCACGGAAAGACGAACGCATAGAGGAGCAGTGAAAGCAAGTCAAGCCACCGGGAGCTCACACGGAAGGTAGGGGTGACTGTTATATCAGGGTGGCTAACTGCCTATGTTAGAAATAAATCAAGGTTGTGTGCTTGTTGATTTAAAAGTGAAGGAGGAACCGATGAAACATGCTGGGAGAATATGGTGAACGGCCGTATCGAAATGAGAAAGAACGAGAGGACAGAGAAGCGACAAGCGACTGATGGTAACAGTGTAGCGGCCAAACCACAACGAACCGATGGAGGCACTGGGATGGAATGATCTCAACCAAGGTTGGGATGTTGACCAAAATTGGACCAACATTCCAACATTCAGGCTTACCGTTAGGGTTAGGATGATGCTTCAAAATTATGATTAGTGACTAGTAATGACCAGCTTTTTCGACTGGACGGCTCGTTGCCCCATGTCAGACCATGTGATGATACTCTTGAGAATTCTTCCTTTCAGGTTTTCAATTAGTCGTGTGTTTATGAATAATAGATTTTGGAAAGGATAAAGGAAAAGTTCTCTAGAAAATATCACGTGGTAATCATTGCCATCATCATCATCATCAAACAAACTGGGAGCCACTGAACTTATTTAATTATGAGGGGGTGTTATGAGGCATTGTTCATTAAGGAACTACTTGTAATGTGAGGGTAGTCTAGCTTTCGAACAAGCCCATAAAGCCTTTTTCCATTCAGAGGTGTGTTGTGATATTTGCTCAATTAAAAAAGTCAACGTTAAGAAACTGTTTGTTACTCAGGCCTGCCTACACGTTTTACATTGCATATATCTGTACTTGTCTTCCCTGTGTTGTAGTCAAAAACGGCAAGATCATTTTGTGAGGTAAAAAGTGAGGTTTAGACTGAACGAAACACTTGAACCTGCGGTGTTCGCTGACTCTCCATGTAACACATCGGGAGCTTGGACACTAGCGGTGACTACTGATTATTTTTCCTTTTTCCTTTTCTGCTTTATTATAATTTTCTTTTTCTTTCAAGAAACCATTAACCGAAAGGTAGCTTTTGTCTTTCCGTTTCTTGTGTTAAAAAAAAATCGTGTGGAGCACTTCTAGACCCGACTCTCGTACTCGAGAGATCAGCGGAAATCAAGCCTGACAACAGAAATAAAATGAGAGCGTTTCTTTTTTTATTATTTCTTCGAGTGCACCCTAAAGGTAACTTTGACAGCAAAATATTGGTGACGTTTCGTCATCAACACCTTATGTGAGACCAGAATTCTTGATTTGTACCCGAGGCGTAGTCGAAGGTTTGCATAACTTTGGAGAATTCTCTCAGCGCCCAAGTGTCTAGATGAGGCTATGTAAACTTAAAAAAAGTGCTCTATTGCTTTTATAAAATAATTCTCAGAAGTACGCGCGAATTTAAATGTCACAACCGTGTTTACATAGTCTCCTCTAGACACAGCTATCGACCAATGAGAACGCACGTAGTAGCTCAGTTATTTTATAAATATGCACATTCCAATATCTTTCGTTCGGCATCTGTTCTAGAATAAGGAAGATGGAAACTGTTATTGACATTGTCTGAATTTTATTCAGATTAGGTAAATGGCGTGCTCTCAAGTTACCGCACTCAATGCTTTTTCATGCTAGTTGTCAGTATAAACCAATTTCACCTGGACTTACCAGCTCAGTGCAAATTAAGGGCCTCCAGCACTAAGTTACTTAGTTAATTACGATTCTAGCCAAAATGAAAAACACCACTGCGATATTTTTCGAAGGAAATTTTCGCCGTGGTTTTGGTTTCAGAAGTGGCATTCTTGATAATGGTATGGTTTTGTTAAAATTTGTTTTTCTAACAGCATTTGTTGTAAGAGCGAACACAAATTACTAATCCACAGTAAAGCGCCATTTTATTAAATATCCGTTATCGCTCATCAAGACGGAAGAATTTAAAAACGTCGGCTTTGCGTTTACCGGAAACATTAACGGGGCTTTGAAGATGACGAGACGATAATCACGTGATTCACCCTAACCCAACGTCAAGGGTGCGCTCAAGAGCTGATTGGTGCGTTTTCAAATTTCTCCTTGAACTTGAACTTGAACTTAAACTTGAAACTCGGGCGTAGTGTGAATGAGTCTCGAATGAGATGAAACCGAATTTGTATTACACGCAAATACGTTGCATGGACAACTCACTTTCTCTGTCAAGTCGTTTCAGGAAGAAAATATATATTTGTAATAATTTTCAATCTCCCTTGAGCTGAAAACTGGCTACGAATGTTAATTTTAAAATGAACATTGTTTTTTATTGAACTGTGTAAATAATGTAGAAACATCAGTCTTCTTCGTTTCATCCTAAGGTTGTGGTAATTTGCGAACATTTAGAGTTCCATGACGCAAGCTAGTCCATTATGATCTTAATTAGCTACCCACCGACATAACGAAAGCCGAAGACATACAGACTTTCTGGCGTGAAGTCGTTTGTTCAAAATGTAAGAACAATTAAATTACGCGGCGTAAAACACAGATGACATAAATAAAATTATCTTATGAACAAAGAAAAAGTAACTCAGCGCAGCATTTTACAATAACTAGTATGGATAGAAGCAACCATGAAAAACGTAACGGATTCAACTAAAAGCAGGTGACAGCCTCTTGTCGTCTTGATTGAGACGTCCTTAATTTCATCTTCTAATAAATTTTAATGTTTCGGTGAAAAACTGAACGGCAGACATAAGACAAAAAGCCGAGATAAATATATAAGTAAAAAGAAAGAATTCTTGCCTATTTTTACGAGCTCAATGTGCAGACAAAAAACTACAGAAAACAAACTACTATGCTAAAAACGTTGCTGATGAATAAACATATGGTGATTCCTGAATCAACATATATATGAATGATTAAATATTACAGCCTCATATGTGTTTCTTTATAAAAACAAATCAGCAAATATATCTGATAAATCGGTGGCAGGGTCTAGTCCGTTTAGTCATCATTCTCCAATCCTCTATCTTGCGGCTTCATTCCTCGTCATGAACAAAATGAAACGGCTGAAAGATCTCCGCCTTCTAGAGGTTTCTCTACCACTTTATTTTCGAACCTATTAAGGCCGACGACTTATTTCCTTATTCAATAATTTAAAAGGAAGCTAAGACTGGCAATTAATTGTTGACTCAGCTACTTTATCGATCACATCACTCCAAGGCAAGACATTATTACAATCTGACGCTACACCTTTTCGGCTTCGTCTCGATGATGCGCATATAGTTATACCAAATATTCATCGCTTAATTATCCATCAGTAAGAAACTGAAATTTCTTCTTGACGACACTGGATTAGTACTGACCATCCAGAAAACTGGGAATGTTTACCGCACAAGATGAATATGGAAACAGCACTAGCGAGATAAACCAAACAGGCGCATCAACATGGCTGACCGGCGTACTTGCACTTCTCTCAGCCTTGAACATTTTTCTATCCATCACTGCATCCCTGGGCAATGCTCTGATCCTCGCTGCTCTTCGTAAAGAGACTTCTCTGCATCCGCCAACAAAACTTTTGTTTCAAGCTCTTGCAGTCACTGACTTTTGTGCCGGCCTTACTTCACAACCACTTTTTGCGGTCGCTGTAATGACGAATATTGTTGAGATGAATTACTCACATGATTGGTACATCGTTACAGCCTTTATTTTGTGTGGGATATCGCTCTTGACCTCGACAGCAATAAGTGTGGACAGACTTCTCGCCCTCTTACTGGGTTTAAAATACAGAGATGTTGTAACTTTGACACGAACTCGTGTTGTTATAGTTTGCTTCTTTGTCACTACTGTTTTATGTGTAATGATGCATTTCTGGAATGCAAGTGCTGCCTGGATCGCAATCATCACCTTTGGAGTGGTTTGTCTGATAACTTCAATCTTCTCTTACACGAAGATTTACTTGACATTACGACAACATCAAGCTCAAGTCCACGAATTCGAACATGCCAATCAAGGACAGGAAGACGGGGGAAGAACTCCACTGAATATTGCTCGATACAAGAAGACAGTTTCTAGTATAGCGTGGGTACAGATGGTATTAGTAGCTTGCTATATTCCGTATTTGATCGTGTCTATACTGAGATTAAGTATGAAGTCGAATGAAAGGTCACTTGAGGTGATATATTTTGCCGCGGTAACTCAGATATATCTAAATTCATCTCTGAATCCGATTCTCTATTGTTGGAAGAACAAAGAAGTAAGAAGAGCAGCAAAAGCCATGATCAGTCAGGTCTGCTGCTACATGTAGTAATCGTATCTATAACAGAATTTTTCCGATCGTGATTGGTTCTCCGCACCCCTATTTATCACGTAATCGGCGCGCGGTCAAGTAGGTGTCCAATTTGAACTTTTGTAATTGGATACCTGCAATTGGAGACCCACGTTATTTTGCACGTCAATTACGCGGGCTTTAATGGTTTCCTTCGCAATGTCTCGTACGGTTTTCGAAACTTAGGAAAAGCGCCTTAGACGTTTTCGTTCACAGAAAACAAGTTCTCCAAAACAATTTAAATTGGCATTTGTTTATAGATACGATTAATTAGTAATTCGACCTTGTGTCTCACAATTCAGGGAGTAATCTTGTTCGTAATTTCAAATCGGCCTCGTGCGATTACCCCGTGAATTGGACTCCACTCAGTCCAATTAGGGACTGTGCAATAATTACCTGGAGGGGGGAGGGGGGGGGGGGCTGGGAAATAAGCGAAGTATGCCCTAAAACTAAGTCATACCCCCCTCTCGCAAAAAAAAAAAAACAAATTTCACCCCTCCCCCGTCACATAACGATAATATTAAGGCTAACACACCCCCCCCCCCCCCCCCACCCCCCCCCCCCCACTTGAAAAAAGTCTCCTCCCACTGATCTCCTCATACCTAGTTTACTTGTTGGAGTCTTCCTCCGGTACAAAAATCACTTCAAATGACTCTTCGGTGTATCTTGAAGAGTCATCAGAATCACTGGACTCTGAATCATCAGAAGAAACATCAGAATTACTAGTGTCGTCTTCGCATGAATTGGGAGGTTCCACATCTTCTACAACATCTCTGGCACTAAAGTTCCCGCGTATGTGAGTGAGAACTCGATCAATCAAATCTGTGAACCTTGCTTCCACTAATCTTAAGACCTTTTTGCTTTAGATACATTTTCAGCTGCTTGTTGGTAAGCGCTTTTACATCTTTTTCGATTGTCCAGGAAGTAAGTGGAAAATGTTCCTTTCTCTTACTCTTTTTCTATTTATGGCATCCAAAAGGTTGAAGAAATCAGATTATGACACTCTTTCATTATTTTCGCCTGAAACAGACAAAGCTTGTTTACGAAAGCTTTTGAATTCCAGAAGCTTTGTTGGAGAAGCTTAAGATATTATTGAGGACTTCCTGTCAAATTGAGTTTATTCTGGACTGTTTTGAAGCTCATTTTAATCATACTGTTTTTATTTTCCACACTTTAAAATGAGATCTTTTGAATTTCAGAAGTTTAGTTGGAGAAGCTGAAAATAATGTTAAGGAATTTCTGTCTGATGAGCTTATTATAATTATGGACTGTTTCAGTGAAGCTCAATTTGTTCATACTGTTTGTATCTACCATACTTTAATACGAGATGCTTTGAAATCCAACAGCTGAAAATATTATTAAGGAATTCCTGTCTCATTGAGCCTTTTTTGAAGCTCAATGTAATCATACTGTGTTTTATTTACCACACTGTTTTTCATTCTGCTAAATTAATATGATGCCATGTGGCATCTTTTTTTCCACTTAATAACATTATAGTGCCACTTTTGCAACTTTTAATAAAAGTTTCCTGTTTTATTAAATCCTAGTGCAAATAAAGTAGCACTGCTTTCACTAATTCAACAGAGGCACTCCTTTCCTTCTCTATGACAAATAGGAAAACAACAGTCCATAGATCAGAATACCTTAGAATTGATAAATTTGCCAGTTTTATTCCAATGTTAGTATTTATATTTGAACTCTAATAACTCTTCCACTACTTTTCCAGTTTGCAAAAAGGAATGAAAAAGCTAGTAATGCCCCCACCCCTGTATGTATTAAATTTCACATCCAGCCCCCCTCTCTTGTTGTCATTTTCTCCAATGCCCCTGTCTAATTTTCCAACCCCCCCCCCCCCGTGCCTCCCCCCTTCCAGATAATTATTTCACAGTCCCTTACTAGTGCTTAAGCGTATCCATTTTGGGGCTGGAAACAACGAAACTAGCCGGCTTGTCTAAGTTTTGACAAAAGCGATTTAAAGAATTAGTAAAAGAGCATTTAGTAATCAATAGATTCCTCTTTCATATTCATTTGTACGCTGTTACACTTTCCGCTCAAGTTTATCTAGTTTAAACAAATTAAGGAAGTCATGATGTGTTGGTGTTCGGATATCTAATCTTAATTAGCCTAGATCTTTTAGCACTTTGTTTCTTCGTTTTCAGTTCACCTTAGTTTAAAATTTAATTAGGAATATTTATCAAACATTTAAACCAGCGTGACAACGTTATGCTATGCATCCTATGTTCTACTCAGTTCTTGGTGTTTGGAAATGTGGTAAAACACCTTGTTTTGCATTGATATATAACTGTAGTAGACAATCTTCATGGTACCACCAGTTTTGCTGAATTGCAGCCAAACCTGATGCAATGCATGAAGCTTTATGCTATAAACAAAAATTAGTAGTTTAATTGAGCTGATGAAAAAAAGTTAAACATGACTAAACAGAATAAAAAGAATTAAAGTTGTATTAAATTAGATGAATATGAAAATTCAAGAGTAAAAACGTGTTGACTATGAAAGCTTCACAATTTCCTAAGAAAACAATATTGTCAAAAAACGATAATTTCGTGTTGACGCAGGAAGATGAACGTCAACGAACACAAATGCCAACGGGCAATAGAAGGCGAGAGAACTGAAAACTTGTTAATAACAAAAATAGATTGTGCGAGGAGCGTCCGTGGTGCATCTCACAATTTGCAGTCCCATTATTTGTCAGTCAGCGATCTTATTGAATAACTTCTAATCAAGTTGAAAATCTAAAATGAGCACCCATGCTGTGCTCAAAAATACCGCGATCAAATCAGATACCCCTGAACGAAATAAAAGAGGGAACTGGTAAAATCACCAAAGATCAGAGAAATAAGGACACGGGCTACAGGTTCAGTAGAGAACCTGATGCCGTTATTAGTAATAGTGTGTGAGAAAAGAAAGCCCATTCTATACCACGAGCAGTTTCGTTTCAACCCGTCGGGAGAGGTTCAACAAACCCATGAGAAATGGCTCCGCCTTCAGTTTACCAAATCAGTACTCCAGCACAGTCCTTATGATTTATGATGGCATTTGCATTTAGTTTATTTTTTTTAATTCTGGGCGTTAGAGCTTTAAATAGTATAAATGAATGATATAAATATTAAGCTTACCATGCTTACCTTGGGCATTTCGTAAAATAATTCCAGAATTCGGTCGGGGGAATCTGAGATCGTGCAGACAAATATACCCAAGGCGTTGGGACTAATATTTAACAATTATCCTGCGAAATCGCGCGGAATATCGTCTGATACTTAGCCGACGAGGCCGTAGGCCGAGTCGGCTAAAATCAGACGATATTCCGCGAGATTGAGCAGGATAATTGTTTTATTATTCAACAAATTGATAACAAAATTGATTTCCAAGCTCGTAACATTTTTAAACCTTTCTGTCGACATTTTTTCACTTCACTTTTTCTTCCCACGTACGAAGCTACGTATATCGCCGGATATCTGTTACCTACGGATGACAGATATCGAGAGCATCATGGCCATATTTGGATAGTGTTACAATTTGTTGAATAATAAGTAGATTTAGCCAAGCCTAACAACGGAGCTTCACAGTGAAGTATCGGTACTTTCGTCCAGAAATTGCACCGCATCCGGGTTGGATTACATTGTATTGCAAATAAGAAAAACTAACCATTAAATTAAAAAGGGCTATTGAGCTGAATCGTAGGTACTAAATAAATCGACGTGTGATAAGAAGAGAGGGAGGTTTTTTCAGTATTGAACACATTCCTCGCAGGTGCGTGTGACCCCACGCATGCTATGTCAACCAGCGTTAACTTTGTCTGTAGGACACTACAGTAATCAAGCTCCCGCAGTTTAGATGATGTGATACGAAAACGAAAAATTCATGGACAGATTTCAGGAGAACCAGAAAGGTCACCCCCCTCCCCCCCACCGCGAATTTTTCGTGGATTGACTTTTTTCAGGCGATAAGTCACTGACTTTTAGCTTGCAAGCACTCTAAATCTCTTGGAACATTCGTGATACAAATCCGCTTTGCGGAGCGGGAATGATCACCGTTCACGTAGCCCTGCGCCTGCAATCAGTGGATTCTCGCCACTCGAGAGTGGCCGAGGAGCACTGGGACAAGTTTAACAGTGGTTTTCAGGTCTCATGTGAGTTTTTTCCTGTTTATTAGGTATTTAGCAATTTAACTTGATTTAAGCTAGTTTTTGGAATCCCTTTTTTTCCCTTCATAAAGAGGAGGGTGTCTCCTCTTTATGAAGAGAAAACCAGGATTCTAAAAAGTCGCTAAAATCAAGTTAAATCAGTAAAATAACACCAGGAGCAAACAACACACGTATGGAATAAGGTAAGCCATTTTTATTGAATATTTCCACTTTTAACTACAGTCTCCATGGATATCTTTTAGAAAATCCCATACAAACCCTTATAATTCGATGCCATATAATTCGATGCCATATTTTAACGTGTTCCTGTGTGGTTCATAAAGAGAGTTTGGGCTGCCTGTGTTGATAGGGGTGGGCTTTAGGATTGAACTACAGAATGCAGGGCCACTTTGGACCACCTGTTTTACATGCATGTGTCAAAATCTTTTGAAAAATGAAGCATAACACAAATTATAGGTACCTTTGTGATTCAATGAGATGTAAATAAGAGGCCCTGTATTCTGTGGTTTAGCTGATTGACAGGCTAATAACCAATCAAATTCCACTATTGCTCCCCGTTCATGGGCTAATGGAGTTCAGTAAAATGTTTGGGATTGATTGCAGGCGATTCCTTTTGTTCCCATCCTCACCCCCTCTCCACTTTTTTGCTCACCCCAGGTGTGTTCCTTTGCTCGCCCACTTTTCGCTCGCTTGTTCGATATCCGCCTGGAAAATTAAAAAGAAGGAAAAACAGCTGCTACGTGCAGGCTATTGTTGTTGTTGAGTACTGTTTAAGAGGGAGACATCCTGGTCTTCTATTTAGGGCTTAAAACTATTTGCATTCCAGTGAGTGGCTTTTCTTTTGTTGTCCTTGAATGTGCTGTTTAAAAAACTTTACACAAATTGTTTTAAAGTTGATTTTATTAGTTTTATTAATATCATTGTTGTTGTTGTTGTTCTTATTATTGTGATTTAATTATGATCATTATTATTATTAGTATTGGTGAAGTCATCTTAGCAAACATGCATATCTGGGGTGTTATGCAATCCCAAGCTTCCCCTTTTTAAAAAAAACACTCGGTAGATCTGATCTTGATGATGCCTTTAGGTCATGAAAATTATGCAGTCTATAGTCTAGACCCAGAATAAGGATATAGTTTAGAATCACTCTATTTTTAAATGCGTCTTACTGTTGATGTAGCTTATTTGTCATGTAAACAGCTGCAAAAACATGTCTGGAATATTTTATTTTGAAATATTTTTTTTCTCAATAGTTATTTTTGTACAATCACTCCATACATTTTTTTAATGTGTTTTCAAAACTGTTCTGGAACTTTTCAATGAAATTGAATGTGGCAAAATGCAGACACATTGTTTAAGCACTTTGGGTCTGGAACGTGGGCAACAATTTAAATTAGCCAAAAAAAATTGCATTGACCTGTAGCTTTTTAAAAGTGATTTGTATGCTCGCATTGGGAGGCCTGGATATTTGGACATTCATGTTATTTAAAATTCTTGGTCCAGTTTGATAACAAGCTCTATAAAGCTTTAATTTGATATCTCAGATAGGTGGTTAGGCATCTACAGTACAAACTGGAAGCATTACTTCACTTGGACGCGAAGCACGTCTAAAGGTACACTGTGTATAGTAACCATGAACTTATTTCTCCCTTCCATCTTTTTTTGAAACAATTTGTGATACAGCAACCTTTATAGCCAAGCTCCACTGGCTAGCTGCCGCCAAGCAGAGCCCCATTAAACTATAGAAACAGAAACACATCCATGCATAGAAATAGAAAACCATACATGGGGCTGTCATTAAGTTTTTTTTTTCACCTGTAGCCTTGATCTTAATTCACACCAGTAGCAAACTTGCTACTTTATGGGTGAATTGTATCAACTACAGGCCAGTTCACCCATAACATCAAGGGTCCATCAAACATACTTGGCCATTGTGAGCCCTTATTGACAGCCCTGGTAATACAACTCTTTTTACATGGTCAACATGGTTAGCCACGCTGCATGGATCACATGCATGTGCACCCAATGATGATGATGTTGTCCAAAATGACAGCCATACTCCAGCTAATACCAAGTTATGCAGCCAGCCAAATGGTTTAATCATACACAATTATTGGACATCCATGTTATGGTCAATGGGCAGCTGTCAATTTGAGGTATCCACTGACCAGTATCAAGTGATCATATCACAGTCTCAAGTTTAGAGCTCATCAAGTTCACATTTTTTTTTAAAGTTGACTGCTGACCAAGTACTGGTTTTCAACTGAATTGTAGGCTCAGACCATGTTAGCTTTGCAACCATTCTTGGTTGTTTGGAAGGTACACTTAACAAATTGACATCAGTTTTTCATGCATCTGTCCTGTTTATGATCATTAATTTTGTCATTATGATAACATTGTCAAACTAGCTGTGGATCCACGAGGCAATAGCCGAGTGGATCTGCAGATTACTTTGACAATGTTATGACGAAATTCATTGTCTATAACAGGACAACAGATGAAAAACTGATGTTTATTTTTTTACAATGACAAACTGTCAAACTGTGCTCTCTCGCTCATTCCTGCATCGCATAAATTATAAATTCATGCGTCTGGTTCTGCTTATACAAGATAAAAATTAGCGAATGTGTAATTCCAGAAAATATCTGTACCCTCCCACCCCTCTGGAAATTCCAATTAAGCTTCATAAATGTTTTTCGCTGCTTTTGAGATCATTGAAATTCAAACTGGCAGAAGGGCAAACAGCATAGAGAAAATCTCACTGCAAAGTTACAAAACTCAAATCAAAATTCTTGCTTATCCTATATAAGCTTAGTTGATGTAGTGGTTTCATGAATTTTTCATAATCTCCCATTGCTATTTGCTTTCATCAATAGTTCAATTCCTTTTCAAAAAATATGCTTTTAATATGGCCTTTTAAAAATTACTGGAATTCTACAAAGCCTTAGCACACTTCCCTAAAGTGACTGTAAAGATATACAGGTAAAGGTATGACAGCTGTATAGTATTAAGAAAAGCATACAGGAATAATTATGAGATTTATTTCCTCAATT
>JAHPZR010011978.1:27500-34064 GCA_019787425.1 Platygyra sinensis
CCATAACATGGATGTCCAATAATTGTGTATGATTAAACCATTTGGCTGGCTGCATAACTTGGTATTAGCTGGAGTATGGCTGTCATTTTGGACAACATCATCATCATTGGGTGCACATGCATGTGATCCATGCAGCGTGGCTAACCATGTTGACCATGTAAAAAGAGTTGTATTACCAGGGCTGTCAATAAGGGCTCACAATGGCCAAGTATGTTTGATGGACCCTTGATGTTATGGGTGAACTGGCCTGTAGTTGATACAATTCACCCATAAAGTAGCAAGTTTGCTACTGGTGTGAATTAAGATCAAGGCTACAGGTGAAAAAAAAAACTTAATGACAGCCCCATGTATGGTTTTCTATTTCTATGCATGGATGTGTTTCTGTTTCTATAGTTTAATGGGGCTCTGCTTGGCGGCAGCTAGCCAGTGGAGCTTGGCTATAAAGGTTGCTGTATCACAAATTGTTTCAAAAAAAGATGGAAGGGAGAAATAAGTTCATGGTTACTATACACAGTGTACCTTTAGACGTGCTTCGCGTCCAAGTGAAGTAATGCTTCCAGTTTGTACTGTAGATGCCTAACCACCTATCTGAGATATCAAATTAAAGCTTTATAGAGCTTGTTATCAAACTGGACCAAGAATTTTAAATAACATGAATGTCCAAATATCCAGGCCTCCCAATGCGAGCATACAAATCACTTTTAAAAAGCTACAGGTCAATGCAATTTTTTTTGGCTAATTTAAATTGTTGCCCACGTTCCAGACCCAAAGTGCTTAAACAATGTGTCTGCATTTTGCCACATTCAATTTCATTGAAAAGTTTCCAGAACAGTTTTGAAAACACATTAAAAAAATGTATGGAGTGATTGTACAAAAATAACTATTGAGAAAAAAAATATTTCAAAATAAAATATTCCAGACATGTTTTTGCAGCTGTTTACATGACAAATAAGCTACATCAACAGTAAGACGCATTTAAAAATAGAGTGATTCTAAACTATATCCTTATTCTGGGTCTAGACTATAGACTGCATAATTTTCATGACCTAAAGGCATCATCAAGATCAGATCTACCGAGTGTTTTTTTTAAAAAGGGGAAGCTTGGGATTGCATAACACCCCAGATATGCATGTTTGCTAAGATGACTTCACCAATACTAATAATAATAATGATCATAATTAAATCACAATAATAAGAACAACAACAACAACAATGATATTAATAAAACTAATAAAATCAACTTTAAAACAATTTGTGTAAAGTTTTTTAAACAGCACATTCAAGGACAACAAAAGAAAAGCCACTCACTGGAATGCAAATAGTTTTAAGCCCTAAATAGAAGACCAGGATGTCTCCCTCTTAAACAGTACTCAACAACAACAATAGCCTGCACGTAGCAGCTGTTTTTCCTTCTTTTTAATTTTCCAGGCGGATATCGAACAAGCGAGCGAAAAGTGGGCGAGCAAAGGAACACACCTGGGGTGAGCAAAAAAGTGGAGAGGGGGTGAGGATGGGAACAAAAGGAATCGCCTGCAATCAATCCCAAACATTTTACTGAACTCCATTAGCCCATGAACGGGGAGCAATAGTGGAATTTGATTGGTTATTAGCCTGTCAATCAGCTAAACCACAGAATACAGGGCCTCTTATTTACATCTCATTGAATCACAAAGGTACCTATAATTTGTGTTATGCTTCATTTTTCAAAAGATTTTGACACATGCATGTAAAACAGGTGGTCCAAAGTGGCCCTGCATTCTGTAGTTCAATCCTAAAGCCCACCCCTATCAACACAGGCAGCCCAAACTCTCTTTATGAACCACACAGGAACACGTTAAAATATGGCATCGAATTATATGGCATCGAATTATAAGGGTTTGTATGGGATTTTCTAAAAGATATCCATGGAGACTGTAGTTAAAAGTGGAAATATTCAATAAAAATGGCTTACCTTATTCCATACGTGTGTTGTTTGCTCCTGGTGTTATTTTACTGATTTAACTTGATTTTAGCGACTTTTTAGAATCCTGGTTTTCTCTTCATAAAGAGGAGACACCCTCCTCTTTATGAAGGGAAAAAAAGGGATTCCAAAAACTAGCTTAAATCAAGTTAAATTGCTAAATACCTAATAAACAGGAAAAAACTCACATGAGACCTGAAAACCACTGTTAAACTTGTCCCAGTGCTCCTCGGCCACTCTCGAGTGGCGAGAATCCACTGATTGCAGGCGCAGGGCTACGTGAACGGTGATCATTCCCGCTCCGCAAAGCGGATTTGTATCACGAATGTTCCAAGAGATTTAGAGTGCTTGCAAGCTAAAAGTCAGTGACTTATCGCCTGAAAAAAGTCAATCCACGAAAAATTCGCGGTGGGGGGGAGGGGGGTGACCTTTCTGGTTCTCCTGAAATCTGTCCATGAATTTTTCGTTTTCGTATCACATCATCTAAACTGCGGGAGCTTGATTACTGTAGTGTCCTACAGACAAAGTTAACGCTGGTTGACATAGCATGCGTGGGGTCACACGCACCTGCGAGGAATGTGTTCAATACTGAAAAAACCTCCCTCTCTTCTTATCACACGTCGATTTATTTAGTACCTACGATTCAGCTCAATAGCCCTTTTAATTTAATGGTTAGTTTTTCTTATTTGCAATACAATGTAATCCAACCCGGATGCGGTGCAATTTCTGGACGAAAGTACCGATACTTCACTGTGAAGCTCCGTTGTTAGGCTTGGCTAAATCTACTTATTATTCAACAAATTGTAACACTATCCAAATATGGCCATGATGCTCTCGATATCTGTCATCCGTAGGTAACAGATATCCGGCGATATACGTAGCTTCGTACGTGGGAAGAAAAAGTGAAGTGAAAAAATGTCGACAGAAAGGTTTAAAAATGTTACGAGCTTGGAAATCAATTTTGTTATCAATTTGTTGAATAATAAAACAATTATCCTGCTCAATCTCGCGGAATATCGTCTGATTTTAGCCGACTCGGCCTACGGCCTCGTCGGCTAAGTATCAGACGATATTCCGCGCGATTTCGCAGGATAATTGTTAAATATTAGTCCCAACGCCTTGGGTATATTTGTCTGCACGATCTCAGATTCCCCCGACCGAATTCTGGAATTATTTTACGAAATGCCCAAGGTAAGCATGGTAAGCTTAATATTTATATCATTCATTTATACTATTTAAAGCTCTAACGCCCAGAATTAAAAAAAATAAACTAAATGCAAATGCCATCATAAATCATAAGGACTGTGCTGGAGTACTGATTTGGTAAACTGAAGGCGGAGCCATTTCTTATGGGTTTGTTGAACCTCTCCCGACGGGTTGAAACGAAACTGCTCGTGGTATAGAATGGGCTTTCTTTTCTCACACACTATTACTAATAACGGCATCAGGTTCTCTACTGAACCTGTAGCCCGTGTCCTTATTTCTCTGATCTTTGGTGATTTTACCAGTTCCCTCTTTTATTTCGTTCAGGGGTATCTGATTTGATCGCGGTATTTTTGAGCACAGCATGGGTGCTCATTTTAGATTTTCAACTTGATTAGAAGTTATTCAATAAGATCGCTGACTGACAAATAATGGGACTGCAAATTGTGAGATGCACCACGGACGCTCCTCGCACAATCTATTTTTGTTATTAACAAGTTTTCAGTTCTCTCGCCTTCTATTGCCCGTTGGCATTTGTGTTCGTTGACGTTCATCTTCCTGCGTCAACACGAAATTATCGTTTTTTGACAATATTGTTTTCTTAGGAAATTGTGAAGCTTTCATAGTCAACACGTTTTTACTCTTGAATTTTCATATTCATCTAATTTAATACAACTTTAATTCTTTTTATTCTGTTTAGTCATGTTTAACTTTTTTTCATCAGCTCATTAAACTACTAATTTTTGTTTATAGCATAAAGCTTCATGCATTGCATCAGGTTTGGCTGCAATTCAGCAAAACTGGTGGTACCATGAAGATTGTCTACTACAGTTATATATCAATGCAAAACAAGGTGTTTTACCACATTTCCAAACACCAAGAACTGAGTAGAACATAGGATGCATAGCATAACGTTGTCACGCTGGTTTAAATGTTTGATAAATATTCCTAATTAAATTTTAAACTAAGGTGAACTGAAAACGAAGAAACAAAGTGCTAAAAGATCTAGGCTAATTAAGATTAGATATCCGAACACCAACACATCATGACTTCCTTAATTTGTTTAAACTAGATAAACTTGAGCGGAAAGTGTAACAGCGTACAAATGAATATGAAAGAGGAATCTATTGATTACTAAATGCTCTTTTACTAATTCTTTAAATCGCTTTTGTCAAAACTTAGACAAGCCGGCTAGTTTCGTTGTTTCCAGCCCAAAATGGATACGCTTAAGCACTAGTAAGGGACTGTGAAATAATTATCTGGAAGGGGGGAGGCCGGGGGGGGGGGGGGTTGGAAAATTAGACAGGGGCATTGGAGAAAATGACAACAAGAGAGGGGGGCTGGATGTGAAATTTAATACATACAGGGGTGGGGGCATTACTAGCTTTTTCATTCCTTTTTGCAAACTGGAAAAGTAGTGGAAGAGTTATTAGAGTTCAAATATAAATACTAACATTGGAATAAAACTGGCAAATTTATCAATTCTAAGGTATTCTGATCTATGGACTGTTGTTTTCCTATTTGTCATAGAGAAGGAAAGGAGTGCCTCTGTTGAATTAGTGAAAGCAGTGCTACTTTATTTGCACTAGGATTTAATAAAACAGGAAACTTTTATTAAAAGTTGCAAAAGTGGCACTATAATGTTATTAAGTGGAAAAAAAGATGCCACATGGCATCATATTAATTTAGCAGAATGAAAAACAGTGTGGTAAATAAAACACAGTATGATTACATTGAGCTTCAAAAAAGGCTCAATGAGACAGGAATTCCTTAATAATATTTTCAGCTGTTGGATTTCAAAGCATCTCGTATTAAAGTATGGTAGATACAAACAGTATGAACAAATTGAGCTTCACTGAAACAGTCCATAATTATAATAAGCTCATCAGACAGAAATTCCTTAACATTATTTTCAGCTTCTCCAACTAACTTCTGAAATTCAAAAGATCTCATTTTAAAGTGTGGAAAATAAAAACAGTATGATTAAAATGAGCTTCAAAACAGTCCAGAATAAACTCAATTTGACAGGAAGTCCTCAATAATATCTTAAGCTTCTCCAACAAAGCTTCTGGAATTCAAAAGCTTTCGTAAACAAGCTTTGTCTGTTTCAGGCGAAAATAATGAAAGAGTGTCATAATCTGATTTCTTCAACCTTTTGGATGCCATAAATAGAAAAAGAGTAAGAGAAAGGAACATTTTCCACTTACTTCCTGGACAATCGAAAAAGATGTAAAAGCGCTTACCAACAAGCAGCTGAAAATGTATCTAAAGCAAAAAGGTCTTAAGATTAGTGGAAGCAAGGTTCCACAGATTTGATTGATCGAGTTCTCACTCACATACGCGGGAACTTTAGTGCCAGAGATGTTGTAGAAGATGTGGAACCTCCCAATTCATGCGAAGACGACACTAGTAATTCTGATGTTTCTTCTGATGATTCAGAGTCCAGTGATTCTGATGACTCTTCAAGATACACCGAAGAGTCATTTGAAGTGATTTTTGTACCGGAGGAAGACTCCAACAAGTAAACTAGGTATGAGGAGATCAGTGGGAGGAGACTTTTTTCAAGTGGGGGGGTGGGGGGGGGGGGGGGGGGGGTGGTGTTAGCCTTAATATTATCGTTATGTGACGGGGGAGGGGTGAAATTTTTTTTTTTTTTTGCGAGAGGGGGGTATGACTTAGTTTTAGGGCATACTTCGCTTATTTCCCAGCCCCCACCCCCCCTCCCCCCTCCAGGTAATTATTGCACACAGTCCCTAATTGGACTGAGTGGAGTCCAATTCACGGGGTAATCGCACGAGGCCGATTTGAAATTACGAACAAGATTACTCCCTGAATTGTGAGACACAAGGTCGAATTACTAATTAATCGTATCTATAAACAAATGCCAATTTAAATTGTTTTGGAGAACTTGTTTTCTGTGAACGAAAACGTCTAAGGCGCTTTTCCTAAGTTTCGAAAACCGTACGAGACATTGCGAAGGAAACCATTTAAAGCCCGCGTAATTGACGTGCAAAATAACGTGGGTCTCCAATTGCAGGTATCCAATTACAAAAGTTCAAATTGGACACCTACTTGACCGCGCGCCGATTACGTGATAAATAGGGGTGCGGAGAACCAATCACGATCGGAAAATTCTGTTATAGATACGATTACTACATGTAGCAGCAGACCTGACTGATCATGGCTTTTGCTGCTCTTCTTACTTCTTTGTTCTTCCAACAATAGAGAATCGGATTCAGAGATGAATTTAGATATATCTGAGTTACCGCGGCAAAAATATATCACCTCAAGTGACCTTTCATTCGACTTCATACTTAATCTCAGTATAGACAGCGATCAAAGACGTGAAATATAGTTTGAGAATCACTCTATTTGTAAATGCGTCTTTACTGTTGATGTAG
>JAHPZR010011979.1:0-7500 GCA_019787425.1 Platygyra sinensis
CATCATGCTTGTTCTGCCCTGAAATTGGAATATCCAGATGTCAAAAGAAGAAATTTATTTCAAAGGTAGCCTTAACGAAACTCATTATGAAACGTTACCTACCTACACCTATATCTCTCCACGTTATAAGGCACTTAAGGCTTTGACATTCTCTTTCCGCCCTTTTCGACATTTTTTACCCAACTGTGTGCCTTCCTTCTTCAATCGTCCCTCTCTATGTTGTTTCGGATAAACCTGGTCTTATGAAACGTTACGAAACCTGAACTATGCGAACTTGGCCGCTGCCAGAAATTTCATAAAAGCTACCGCCCTTTACTCTAACATCTTGAGCCATGAAGGACATTTACTCTCGAAATTGTTTTACAATATCGCACTGAACTGCCCAAGATAGGACATTTACCCGCTTACTGTTCTCACAAAAATACCACAAAGAATAATGGTTTGTTTATGGCTTAGTGCGCAGCGCTATTAATACCTTGTTTAAAATCACTGAATAATATATATGAATTCTGGCCCTACGTTTGGACTCTGAAAATTTCCAACAAGCCGATGGTAACAAAGCTATTTACTCTATTATGCATGGCTTAGAATTCGTTTTCCGATGCTGAAATTAATAAGAATACATGTTATGTTTATCAAAATGTATTTTTATTAACGACCCGTCTAATTTGGCATCGTTAAAACGTTCATAGGCATTACCGGCTGGACTACTTTATTTTTCCACGTGATCATGAAATCGCTGCTCAACAGTAATCTGGTTGTCAGTCGTTGAATTCATATTAAAAGCAAAGTTTTCTACATAATGCTCAGTTTAAAATCAGTCTCAGGATTTTCATTCTCAGCGGAATTATCAAACATTGCTTTTGTTATCATAATCTTGTTAATTAAACATGAAACAAAGAATTATATTCACAACGCAGGATATGAAAAGTTTCGAGAAAACAGCACTGATTTGCCGAGATACTGAAATTTAAAGCCTCTACATTTTAAAGAAATAGAACGATATAAAAACATTTTAGTAGCAAACCTAGAGCTATTAATATATTAAAACCTAATTGGATCGCTGAATGTTTCTTCGTGAAAATAATAGTTGCCAATTTTAAAGCAGCATTAAAGTGCACTGCATGCTTTGCGTATTAAAATTGATTGCTATCGATTGCTCATATAATTTGAAATCATTTGGTTAAAAAGTTCACAAGCATTGCTTGTTAGACCTGTACACTCCAGGATTATCTTTTCTGCAACGAATAACCATCAAATGCGTTATCAAAATTTAATTAATGCAGCGCAAATACAAAATCAGTAGCCCAGATGTCACACGACATTTATTTCACAAACGCAGAAGTCATGAAAAACACTGATACGGGAAGATGAAGTCAAAAACCCTGACATTTTAAGGAAACAGAACCGTGCGAAATTGATTCAGTTCAGTGGAAAAAAATAAGACATTGATCGACCGCCTTTAGAGTTCTACAAAAAGCTATGAGCGATGTTAAGGCTGTGTATCCAAGTAAGAGGAATGCTTCAAAAATATGCACATAACACTGAGTGTACATTGCGTAAACAAACAGTCTACATGGACGAGGCCTTTGTCGAAACTACCTTTACAGCATTTGGGAGCATTTGGGAGTTAGTCATCACAGAACATAAACAAATGCTGATCGTGGTAGCAAACTTAGATAAAAGTACAAATTATACTTGAAATCTAATAACAAGAAATTCTCTTCTGGAATTGTCATTAAGCTAAGTGCTCTCAAAATAGACGTGACGAAATGTCGAAACACTCAAAGGATAACATCACGGTATAGAACAAAAACGGTTACTGTCAATTTCCACAGAGCCAATCACACAACTTCAAGCTGTGACGTCGTGGGAATGAGCAGCCAATGAGTCAATTGCCACGTTCCCCTCAGTTGTCTGTCAGAGACTGAGCAACTGAACCGTGTCCCTGATCCTGATTACTTCAGTCTTTAATTTCCTAAAAGGTTTCATTTCTACACTCGGAGTTAAGCCAGCAAGAAGATTTAAGGTAAGCACCAAGAATCACCAAGAATCTCTCTATTACCAACAAATAAATGTATGTAGGTATGAGTGTAACGTGTAGCTTCTTATCCAAAGCGCTTATTATTTATTAGAAATTTGCAGTTTAGACACTGCTAAGTCGTCTTCGTTTTATGTGTTTTCTTGGAAGCGTATAGCTTCATTTGGCATACTGTTCGTATTTGTGCTCATAGATAAAATAAATTCGTCTTTCCCTTTTCTTTTAAGGAGTACTTCGTAGCTACATTTAGCCTACATTTGGAAAGTGTGTAAACCGACGAACTAAATTGATTTTCAAAGTTGCTTGTTTTACTGACGTATACTAGAAAAACTAATCAAAGAAAGAACATTTATACTGAATTATTATTTTTTCAGAATGATAACCTATCATACTAAAGTAACCAATTGCCATGACCAAAGAAATTTACTAAGTGCTTTTCTACAGCCTTTCGCGTGACAAAAGCTCACTTCATGATTTCCAGGTTTTTAGTACTTTGTACGGTATTCGTATTTTGCTTGGTTGCGTCGTATTTGTGTGTGTGATAATGCAGATTATACATCATGCTTTTTATGCCCTACAATTGGAATGTCCAGTATCAAAAGAAGATATTTATTTCGAACGTAGCCTTAACGGAACTCATTATGAAACGGTATTGACCTACGTACAGCTATATCTCTCCACGTTATAAGGCACATAAGGCTTTGACATTCTCTTTCCGCCCTTTTCGATTTGCTGCTAGAGCCCTGAGAGTCGCCCATGACTGCCACCCAACTGTGTGCCTTTCTTCTTCAAATATCATTCTCTATGTTGTTTCGGTTAAACCTGGTCTTATGAAACGTTGCGAAACCTGATTTATGCGAAGTTGGCCGCTGCCAGAAATTTCATAAAAGCTACCGCCGTTTACTCTAACATCTTGAACCATGAAGGACATCTCCTCTCGAAATTGTTTTACAATATCGCACCGAACTGCCCAAGATAGGACATTTTCCCGCTTACTGGTCTCACAACTGAATACCACAAAGAATAATGGTTTGATTATGGCTTAGTGCGCAACGTTATTAAGAACTTGTTTAAAATCAAATAATATATATGAATTCTGGTCGTTTTGACTGTGAAATTTTCCAAGAAGCCGATGGTAGCACAGCTATTTACTCTATTATGCATAGCTTAGAATTCGCCGTTTTCCGATACTGAAATTAATAAGAATACATGTTATGCTTATCAAACTGTATTTTTATTAACGACCCGTCTAATTTGGCATCGTTTAGTTAAAACGTTCATAGGCATTACCGGCTGGACTACTTTATTTTTCCACGTGATCATGAAATCGCTGCCCGATAGTAATCTGGTTTTCCGTCGTCGAATTTTTATTAAAGCCAATGTTTTCTACATATGTCTTTTAAAATTCAGTCTCAGGGAGTTTCATTCTCGGAATTATCAAACATTGCTTTTGTTATGATATTCTAATTAATTAAACATGAAAGAAAGAATCATAATTTATTCACAAACGCAGGATATGAAAAGCTTCGAGAAAACAGCACTGATCTGCCGAGATAAATTTAAAGCCTCTACATTTTAAGGAAAGAGAACGAAATAAAAACATATCAGTTATAAAACTAGAGCTATATTAAATATATATTCAAAACTTTTTAAAAGACCTTGGCGGCATCCGGAGTTGTAAAAAAAACCTGCAGGCGTTGTTAAGGCTTCACTGGATCGCTGAGTGTTTCTTCTTGAAAATACTAGTTGCCACTTTTAAACCATCATTAAACTGCACTGCATGCTTTGCGTATTAAAATTGATTCCTATCGACAACTCATATAATTTGAAATCATTTGGTTAAAAAGTTTACAAGCATTGCTTGTTGGACTACTCCAGGATTATCTTTTCTACAACGAATGAACGTCAAATGTTTTATCAAAATTTAGTTAATGCAGCGCAAATACAATATCAGTAGCCATCGCTTGACAGAATTACTTAACTGGGCAGATGTCACACGACATTTATTTCACAAACGCAGAAGTCATGAAAAACACTGATACGGGAAGATGAATTCAAAAACCCAAACATTTTAAGGAAAGAGAACGAAATTGATTCAGTTCACTAGAAAAAATAAGACATTGATCGACCGCCTTTAGAGTTCTACAATGTTGAGGCTGTGTATCCAAGTCAGAGGAATGCTTCAGAAACAGCATTTGGGAGTTAGTCATCACAGAACATAACAAATGCTGATCGTGGTAGCAAACTTAGATAAAAATACAAATTATACTTGAAATCTGATAACAAGGAATTATCTTCTGGAATTGCCATCAAGCTAAGTGCTCTAAAAATAGACGTGACTACATGTCGAAACACTCAAAGGATAACATCACGGTATAGAACAAAGACGATTACTGTCAATTTCCACGGAGCCAATCACATAACTTCAAGTGACGTCGTGGAAATGACGACGTCACACTCCAGTTCCTCTCAGTCTCACTGTGAATTTCTCACTGTATTGCAGAGGGCGCCCATACAAGCAGTGTGTCTGTTTATGTTCGAAATATAAAGAAATGTATGGGAGAATATTGAAGAGTCTTAATATCGTAAACTTATATCGAGGAATGGCTAAGTTAAAGCTCAAAATAAATGTAAACGTACCTCAGTTGCTGTGTATTGTCGTTTCTGTGGCGCTGAATGGCGAATTTGAGCGATTTGGTGGGTTTTGCGTTACTGTCAATATACGCTTTAAGGTGGCTGAACACAGTTTTTGATACCTCTGTTTCATTTACATTTTTCTCTAAAACCCTTGATCCTTTGGACACCAAAAATGGCAGCAAGCAAGTTAACAACACAAACTTCAACTTTTTGATTATTAAGCTGACGTATGTATCGTTGCCATGGCAACATGATCAAATATAAACAGGTGTTTAAAATCGGTTTTGTTTATTTGCAGAAAATCTAGTCATTAGATTGTCTTTATAATTTGCATGCAACAAGCTTGTAACGATACTCGCAAGTTAGCGCTATTTTAATAATAATTTAACAAACAGATCTTTAATTATCCCTCTTTGAAGGTTCACTGGCATATCTTGAATTTCCTTTGTTAAGGTTCAATTTTTTTTCAATCCTCCAGTTACTTATTTCCTAAAGTATTTTCGTGCCAAATTTCGTGAAATTCTAATGAGTGGTTCTCGAGAAATAAGGGCCTCCGAGAAGTCAATTTTTCACTCAATCGCACTTTTTTCGACTTACTACGCATGCGCTGCATTTAACTGGGTTTTTTTTAGCAACAAAGAAATAGCAGAGCTGAGTGAGTTCTTTGCATCGTTACCTTTCTAACATACCTTTGTAATAAAAGAGTAAAACCATCAATTCAATACATTGTGTTCATTTGTGAAGGAAAAAATAGTACAGATAGCGCAGACATTGAGCAATTAAAATAATCGCTCTATTTATGCCATGTTTGTTTTTATGCAATACTTGTGCGCACGCTGAATCGCGTTAGCAAGAGCGCGCGCCAAAACTGTGTTCGGCCGCCTTAAGAAGGAGACAAGGGTGGAAAGCTCATTTTTGACCGGTCCAGCGCGAAGCCGATTTTCACCCAGAAATTAGAATCGAACATTGGCTAAGAGCTCGGCTCTGTTCCACTTCTGTCTTTAAACAGAGGGCTTTAGCTTGTACGTTACTCACCTTAAAACCTAACTTGTATTTGCATAAAACTGCAAATTTCATCAAACGTTTGCTTTTCACACTAATTATTAATCGCATTTCTTAGGGCGCGTTCGTTTGGGATCAATCCGGAATAAGAATAATTGGAATAATGCGAGTAAGCGTTTGTTTGGGAGCTATTCTCATTCCGGAATAACTGGATTTCCATTCAGGCTATTCTGCTCCCATGAGCAGAATAGCCGGAATATATTCTGGAATATATTCTTATTCCAGAATATCCCAAACGAACGCGCCTTTAGAGTATTATGTAATGCAGTATGAATAAAAACTAAGAGTCAATCATAATCATGCTAAACCTTGGACTTTCGTAGTTTTTGTCGGTAGTTTCCGCTCATACTTAAGAAATAGATTACTCCGGTTTCATGTTCCTATTATGCGACTCGAATCCAATCACAGAAAATTGTTGTTGAGATGAAATCATGCCATCAGGGTCACTTCCTGATAGAAATGAAAAGAATTTTGAGAAATAGCTTCTTCTCTGCTCAGCGGTGTTGGTCACCCTGATTTCGATGCCAGTTAACAAACATGGAAATCAGTGATTAGTGGCAAGGAAAACTAACAAATTCGCTACTTGCACATGACCCATAATCCTTTGCGTTGTTGGGGGGTAACCAGTAGAAGAAATGTATGGTATCATGACAAAAATTAGTTCGGTGAGCTCGCAAAACCAGCTACTAATGCTTAAAAATGCACCAGAATTTACCAAAATCATGATAGGAGAAATTTGTACTAGTTTATAACTAAATGTAGAGGAATTTTTTTTTGTCCATACATCGTCTGTAAAATTACAAGACGATGTATGGACAAAAAAAAATTCTCTACATTTAGTTATAAACTAGTACAAATTTCTCCTATCATGATTTTGGTAAATTCTGGTGCATTTTTAAGCATTAGTAGCTGGTTTTGCGAGCTCACCGAACTAATTTTTGTCATGATACCATACATTTCTTCTACTGGTTACCCCCCAACAACGCAAAGGATTATGGGTCATGTGCAAGTAGCGAATTTGTTAGTTTTCCTTGCCACTAATCACTGATTTCCATGTTTGTTAACTGGCATCGAAATCAGGGTGACCAACACCGCTGAGCAGAGAAGAAGCTATTTCTCAAAATTCTTTTCATTTCTATCAGGAAGTGACCCTGATGGCATGATTTCATCTCAACAACAATTTTCTGTGATTGGATTCGAGTCGCATAATAGGAACATGAAACCGGAGTAATCTATTTCTTAAGTATGGGCGGAAACTACCGACAAAAACTACGAAAGTCCAAGGTTTAGTATGATTATGATTGACTCTTAGTTTTTATTCATACTGCATTACATAATACTCAGAAATGCGATTAATAATTAGTGTGAAAAGCAAACGTTTGATGAAATTTGCAGTTTTATGCAAATACAAGTTAGGTTTTAAGGTGAGTAGCGTACAAGCTAAAGCCTCTGTTTAAAGACAGAAGTGGAACAGAGCCGAGCTCTTAGAACTCTTAGAACTACAGTGCCGATAAATTTTGTTTCCCCGCATACCGCTTCTTTTCAAAAGAAAAACAGATCATAGACGAGGCCAATATAATGGATGCAAAATTGGTGTACGCTTCGTATCATTATCATGGTTTTTGTCCTCAGAACGTTTTTTTAAATAGCTTTGTTTTCTTTAACGTAACGTTTTGCTAAGCGAAAGCCACGGCCCAGAAAGGTGTTCAAAGGTTCCTGTAAAATAGCGGCTTTCTTTTACTTCTAGTCGCCAAGGAGAC
>JAHPZR010011979.1:15000-17411 GCA_019787425.1 Platygyra sinensis
GTATGTGTGATCTACTCCCAAGTCGTAAAGTCAAGAGTGCCGGATGAGGTGGAGGCAAATCGCCAGAGAGCTGATGCTGATAGTGCTGAAAGTCAGAACAACGACGACAACAGACCTAAACGCAAGCTGTTTGTGGCGTATTTTTGTCAACTTGCCGCCAGATTTGCGATAGGAATTATTTTTTTAGTGCTACAGACTCATGTTCTTTATCCTGACAACTTTCCCTCCGACTTTCTTTGCCAAATAACTGAAGAAAGTCACGCGATGAGGGCATCTTCAACCAGCAACATTCAAAACAGCACCATGTACGAGTGTCAGAATCAACAAGCAACAAAGATAACCTTCTGGATGAATGCGGTGATCGTCGGCAATGCTGTGTTAGCGCTTATCATTATAATTGAGATCATCTGTATCTTGGCACTACGAGTGAAAAAAGGAAAGAAATTTCTCGAAGATTCAGTGTTTCTAGAATATCTTCTCAATCTACAAGAACATGAACATGAGCGACGACCTCTAACTCAGATAATCGACGGCCGGGAAGATCCAGAACGACAAGACACGCAAGAAGAAGACAGTAAACAAGAACAACCTTCACTAATTGCTGAATTCATCGAGAGCCAGAAGAAGAGTATCAGAGAAAGCACGGAGCCAGATCGAGATCTCAAGGCCCTGTTTAAAGGAAACCACGGTGAAGGCGAAAGAAATAAAGATCTCAAGTTGGACAATATTTACACAAAGTTGAGTCTTATTAAAGATAGAGCGCTGTATAAAATGACTGGAAATAGACAGGAACAACTGAAAGTGTTCCCCATGCCGCAAGAAAAATCCGAACAAATAAAACGTGAAGAAATTGTTGACGCCAAAAACAAGAAGATCCTTATCGTTGGTCGTCCCGGAATAGGAAAAACTTTGTTTTTAACAAAATGGATTAGGGACTGGGCATCAGGCAAAGCGTTCAAAGGTGAACTACATTTTGAGTTTACCTTTTTCCTGAAGTTCCGCAAATTTAACTCCGACTGGAAAAAACAGCTCAGCCTTCGTGATCTTCTTTCCACGTCGGAATATTCAGATGCACTGGTAACAGACCTGAGTGATCACGTTTGGAAGCACATTTGTGAAAATCCCGAGAAAGTTCTAATCCTTTTTGACGGCTTGGACGAGTTTTTGGATAGGTCCAGTGTCGCTAAACCGGCAGATTGCAAGGATTTGGAAAAGCAAATGCCTCTATCTGCTCTCTTCAGCAACATAGTGGAAGGCAATCTCCTCCCCGGAGCAAGCGTTTTGACCACTTCCAGACCCAGTGCCGTGGATGAGGTTAGAGATCTTCATTTCGACAAAACAATCGAAATTCTTGGCTTTGCATCCGAACAAGTTGAAGAATACGTGGAGAACTTTGTGAAAAATGCCGCAGAAGATGTGCAGGACGCAGGAAAGAAGATATGGGAGCACATCAAGACGAATATGAACATATTCTCACTCTGCTATATTCCTGTGAACTGCCTGATAATCTGTTCATGTTTGTTGCAAGTTCTAAAGTTCCTCAGCGAAAAGGGTTTAACTGGTGTTGGCCTCCCAACCAAACTGACCGAAATTTACCTAATATTCGTGCAATTTTTTTTCTTCCGGCACGATGAGCACCGCGTCCGTCAAGAGAACATAAATTCAAAACGTTTGCCTCTTGAAGTGGAAAAGAATATCAAGCCACTGACCAAACTTGCTTTCGATGGGCTGACACAAAAAAAACTAATCTTTGGACAAAATGAAGTGCCCGAGGATTTAGTCAACAGCGCCCTGTTGCATCGCCTACCAGATAATAAACCTGACGCCTTCACGAACGAAGCTCAGTACTGTTTCATTCACCTCACGATGCAAGAGTTCCTCGCAGCCAAGCATATAACCGAAACCATGAAACGCGAAGAATTGAGAACATTCGTTGCTGACCATATCGAAAATGGTGAATGGCAACTCGTCTTACAGTTTGTTGCTGGTCTACTTGGTGAGCAGTCTATCGACATATTTACCGAGCTTCTTCCTAAGACAACAGAGGAGAAAGATGAAAGCGAGCTGGTGGATGACGATTCATTGGAGAGACGCACATTTACCTGTTGGCCGACTGACAGCGAAAAAGATTTAGCGTTGACATTACTGAAATGTATTCAGGAAACCAATGAATCAGGTTCAGTTGTTCAAAGTAAATTAGAAGAGATTGGCTTTAATGCTGTAGATTTTAGTCAATGTCGCCTCGCACCTGCTGACTGTACAGCAGTGGTTCATTTTATTAAACGCGTTCAACAAATTTCGCTCATAAATTTGTCCAGTAATAACATTGGCTCGTTGGGTTGTGTAGAGATTGTAAAGTTGTTTGACAATACGAATTGTCAATTAAGAGGCTTAAACCTCGGGTACAATAA
>JAHPZR010011981.1:0-2500 GCA_019787425.1 Platygyra sinensis
ACCAGTTGTTTTATAACATAGCCGGTGGAATTGTGCATAAAATCCTGAAAATCGACACGAAAAATATACAACAATTTCAGAAGTGATTGTTCGCGGTAAGCGAAATATTAAGCAAAATAGGAATTGGTTTTATTTCAATTTTTCTGTTGAAAGCTCGAGGTTTATAGTTAACAATTTTATAACGGTAAAACTTAAGCTTACCTTTAAAGGTTGAAACAGACCAGTTTGTAATTTGTTTGGTTTTACCACAGGCAGACCACTCTATGTGTTCGTGGTTTAATATAGAGAATGTATGAGAGTTATGAATAAAGCTCTGAAAATTGCATATTTAAATCACATCTCGGCCTAAATATCCCAATAAAGTTAAATGAAACCATAATCGACTCATGTATGGTGTTTTTTCGCCTTCCTGGGCCGTCTAAAGCGTCTTACATCGAAATTACTTTTGGCCGGTTACGGTTAGACATAAGAAGGAGACAAGGCATGCAAGTTCGAGGCCGTCAGCCGCGACCTCCTCCACTTCAAATTGGAATTAACGCAAAAATACTGAAAATCTCACCTGAATGGCGACGGATCTTGATAGATGAGTTTTTTCTCTATCTCTTCGCCGAATTTCAGCTTCATCCCTCCAACAGTTTCCGAGAAACTCGACGCTGAAGTCACAAATATGGCTTTCTCAATATGATCGGTGCCAAACTCAGCGACCAAAGGAATTCAAGGAATGCAGGCCGTTTCAAACCTACCAATCAGCGCTTGGCTTCCCACGGTTTTCCAGCGGGAAGCCAAAAAACTGCAGAAAGCCAAGCGCTGATTGGCAGATTTGAAACAGCCTGCATTCATTAATATTTTCCCCCGGGCTGACAATGGCCGCTCGCTCGAAAAAGAATTCTGGCAAAGCGATTTGCTGACGCCATCAGCGAGCACTGTAACCTGCGATCAGGCGTCCCTTACATTTTTTGTCACGGCGGAAAGGTACGCCTGATACAATTACTTGACTATTTGTCTGTTACTAGTCCAGAATCTGGACTTTTCTCTGATTGGTCAAGAAACAAAAAGGTACTTAGAACTGAGCCATGATTGGTTACCTTTGTGGCGGTGTGATTTCCGGTAAAAAAATCCCGCGTCCTGATGAATTCCATCATGACGTCTGATGAGGCGAGCGAAGAGAGCGAGTTTTTGTCAGCTCTAAATGCTTCTCTTCAGAGTTTTGTTGACAAAACTCTCAATGATGAACAAATAGAATGCATTCATAGAATCGCATGCCATGGGAGAGATGTTTCGGCGGTGCTACCGACGGGATTAGGCAAGAGCACTATATAGGTATTACCACCGTTTTCGTTGATACACGACTTTGGAAAACAAAACACCCGTGGAAACGTTTCCAAAATTTCCGTCAATCATACATGTTATCGGCAGATCGGATCGAAATGCACCAATCACAGCCCGCTAGCATGACGTAAAGAAGGTCAGAAGGTCACACTAATGGCTGTGATTGGTGGATTTCGATCCGATCTGTCGACAACGCGCAAGACTTCCGGTAATTCTGCTTGGTTATTCGGAATGAATGATTAATTAGGGGGCGGCAGACAAATAGTCAAGTAATTGTATCAGGCGTACCTTCACGCCGCGACAAAAAATATAAGGGACGCCTGATCGCAGGTTACGAGCACTGTCGAGTTTTGGTGCACGCTTACGTATACTGAATTTGATTGCGTGACTCTACTAGCTATGTTATAAATAAACAATAGTCTCCATTTGGCGCGAAAATATGCTAGGATATTTGTCCGCGGACATTATCTGTTCCGAGAAGCGAACAGTTTTGCGAGAGCGTAGCTCGAGGAAAACTGTGTGCTTCGAGGAACAGATAATGTCCAAGGACAAATATCCGAGCATATTTTCGCCCCAAATGGAGACTATCGTGTTTATTATCCTTCAAATCTTTTACGCAACGCGCGCAGTTTTGAAAATTGGGGTATATTCTCGGATATCCTCCAGTTTTTGCTGGGGGATATTCGGTCATGTGACGTGTTTAGACCAATCGCGCGCAATTACAAGTATCAAAGAAAAAGAAAGCCGCAATAAACTGAAACCAGCTGTCTCTAAGTCACAATAACCTTTTTGTGGGGCTTGAGGCCCGTACGCACTCGGTTGAAAAGATTTGTTTGGCTCTGACAAAAATCTTGACAAATTTTGTCTCCACCAAGTTTTGAATTTGCTAATCCCGTATGTGAATGATGGTCGTTAAAATCTTCGTCTTTCTCCATCCTCACGGCTTGATTGTCACGCTGGCTGGCTGGCTTTCTTACTTGACATTTTCAGCCATTTTAATGTAAAATCTGACAGTTTTGACGTTTGACAGAAATTTCTCCTGCTTAGAGGTAGGACGACATCGCTTTTGAAGTTTGGTACGGCTTGACAAAATTTTAGTGGGACGAAAAACGCCGTTCCCACTTGCAGAATAGAACTGGTGACAGCGGAAATTTTTTGCAAAATAAACTAA
>JAHPZR010011981.1:7500-20000 GCA_019787425.1 Platygyra sinensis
GCAATTCCAGAAGATAATTCCTTGTTATCAGATTTCAAGTATAATTTGTATTTTTATCTAAGTTTGCTACCACGATCAGCATTTGTTATGTTCTGTGATGACTAACTCCCAAATGCTGTTTCTGAAGCATTCCTCTGACTTGGATACACAGCCTCAACATTGTAGAACTCTAAAGGCGGTCGATCAATGTCTTATTTTTTCTAGTGAACTGAATCAATTTCGTTCTCTTTCCTTAAAATGTTTGGGTTTTTGAATTCATCTTCCCGTATCAGTGTTTTTCATGACTTCTGCGTTTGTGAAATAAATGTCGTGTGACATCTGCCCAGTTAAGTAATTCTGTCAAGCGATGGCTACTGATATTGTATTTGCGCTGCATTAACTAAATTTTGATAAAACATTTGACGTTCATTCGTTGCAGAAAAGATAATCCTGGAGTAGTCCAACAAGCAATGCTTGTAAACTTTTTATCCAAATGATTTCAAATTAGGGGTGGACCATTTGATTTTTGATGGGGGAGTTGCAGGAATTTTAGGCTGCTAGATATTTTTTTTTATTCTTCTAGCCCTGCAGGATTTTTTTTTTAATCTCCATGTCCTTGCACGATATTTTTTTAATGGAAATTTAGTACACAAATTTTGAAGTACGCTAGTTAACTCGACCGTCACCAGCCACTCAAAATTCACCCTATTAAAAACTACCTTTACACGCAATGCCCTTTGAAGTTGACATCAGAGGCGGATCCAGGGGAGGGGTTGAGGGGGTTGTAACCCCCCCTTTGAGAATTTTTTGTGTGTCATTTTGCTTGATTCTTCGTAAAATAATAATAGAATAAAATTGTTTTTTTTTTGGGGGGGGGGGGGCGGGGTATGGCTCTGGACCCCCTCAAGATATCGCGCCAGAGGCAGGGGCCGTCACTCGCCTTCCACACCATTGGTGTTCAAGGTTACTTCGGTAGTGTACAATCCCCCTTTCAGAAATTCCTGGATTCGCGCCTGTGACATCTTTCTTTCAAAGCAATAAAGAGCTTCATCTTTACTCAGTGTACAAAGAAATGCATCTCCACTAACCTGTGGCTAGTTGATATCCCTGTCAGGTTAGTGGATGTTATGCATCACTTGCCCATTGGATCACTTGCCCACTGGGGAAGTGAACGTTTTTTATTTCTAATTACGTAATGCTACTGAGAAAAGCCTTCAGCGTGACTTGCGTGAAATGGTTCCATCTTGTCCAAAGGGCGAGCTGGAAAATCCATCTTATTTGACCCTGTTTATTGCTTTCAATGCAAGAGAGGGGAACTTCAAAGAAGGAGACATTGAACAGTAATCTGGCTTCTCAAAATACGCATTTAGTATTTGGAGTTATCTAGAGTTTAAAAAAACATTAGGGTTCAAGAAATGGGGACCTCACTGTAGATTTTACCAGTTAACACGACGTTTTGAGTGGACGTAGAAGCAGCTGGAGGGGGTATAATGCTTAATTCTTATTGATGGATAAAATAGACAGTCTGCCAGCTTGTGGTGTATTAAAGACATTGCTAAATAAACATTATTGTTACCACCCCTGGGGCCCGTCTCTCGAAAATCCTGGTAACTTAACGGGCCCGAAATCATATTTTGAAATCAAAGCCTCAAGAAGAGTAGGGTGTGTTCTGACCTCTAATGAAGTCCATTTTGTTTCTTTAGCTCATAACTTTACTGTATAATTTTCAAACCTTTTGAAACTCCCATCTGGAATTAGCCTCTTCCAGGCGTTCAGTTAGTCACGGCACAGCGCAGCGCTGTGCCGTGACTAACTGAACGCCTGGAAGAGGCTAATCTGGAATGGAAAACTAAACATCTTAACGGACTCGGTAATTACCGGGAGCTTCGAGAAACAGGCCCCTGGTTACTACACCTCAGTTTCAATAGGTGAAAAAAACAGATTGGTAGTTGACCCCTTTAAAAGCGTTTTGATTTATTTAATCGTCTTTTGTACTCGTACACATATCCAGAGCATCAGTTTCACATGCTTGTATATTTTGAACCCTGAACCAATTCAATGTAGCCTGCTTTTACTTTTGTTTGTTCCATTTCCTTCTCTATGAAGTAAATCGTATTTTCTTACAAAAAATACCTGCACGTGACAACTGTTACGGTGGGAATCTGAACGCATGAATATCTTTGAATGATAATATCCTTCTAGATCAGAGGGTTCACTTTAATAGGAAATGTAATAGGTAGACTACGCGTCACGCGCTTTCAAAATACCAAATCACAGATCAAAAAATGTGATGCCCAGCCCTGTATCATGTGACTCACAGCTACTTTTGGGGCCGTCACGTATCACGCAAAAATCCTTTGCCACGCCCCGGTTACGGCTGCCCGATATTTTTTTCCTTCTTAAGAATTCTGCATGATATTTTTTTTTAACCAGAAGCACATGCTCGATATTTTTTTTGGGATTTGCACAACCCCCCCATCAAAAATCAAATGGTCCACCCCTTATATGAGTTGTCGATAGGAATCAATTTTAATACGCAAAGCATGCAGTGCAGTTTAATGATGCTTTAAAATTGGCAACTAGTATTTTCAAGAAGAAACACTCAGCGATCCAGTGAAGCCTTAACAACGCCTGCAGGTTTTTTTACAACTCCGGATGCCGCCAAGGTCTTTTAAAAAGTTTTGAATACATATTTCATATAGCTCTAGTTTTATAACTGATATGTTATTATTTCGTTCTCTTTCTTTAAAATGTGGAGACTTTAAATTTATCTCGGCAGATCAGTGCTGTTTTCTCGAAGCTTTTCATATCCTGCGTTTGTGAATAAATTATGATTCTTTCTTTCATGTTTAATTAATTAGAATATCATAACAAAAGCAATGTTTGATAATTCCGAGAATGAAACTCCCTGAGACTGAATTTTAGAAGACATATGTAGAAAACATTGGCTTTAATAAAAATTCGACGACGGAAAACCAGATTACTATCGGGCAGCGATTTCATGATCACGTGGAAAAATAAAGTAGTCCAGCCGGTAATGCCTATGAACGTTTTAACTAAACGATGCCAAATTAGACGGGTCGTTAATAAAAATACAGAGTTTGATAAGCATAACATGTATTCTTATTAATTTCAGTATCGGAAAACGGCGAATTCTAAGCTATGCATAATAGAGTAAATAGCTGTGCTACCATCGGCTTCTTGGAAAATTTCACAGTCAAAACGACCAGAATTCATATATATTATTTGATTTTAAACAAGTTCTTAATAACGTTGCGCACTAAGCCATAATCAAACCATTATTCTTTGTGGTATTCAGTTGTGAGAGCAGTAAGCGGTAAATGTCCTATCTTGGGCAGTTCGGTGCGATATTGTAAAACAATTTCGAGAGGAGATGTCCTTCATGGTTCAAGATGTTAGAGTAAACGGCGGTAGCTTTTATGAAATTTCTGGCAGCGGCCAACTTCGCATAAATCAGGTTTCGCAACGTTTCATAAGACCAGGTTTAACCGAAACAACATAGAGAATGATATTTGAAGAAGAAAGGCACACAGTTGGGTGGCAGTCATGGGCGACTCTCAGGGCTCTAGCAGCAAATCGAAAAGGGCGGAAAGAGAATGTCAAAGCCTTATGTGCCTTATAACGTGGAGAGATATAGCTGTACGTAGGTCAATACCGTTTCATAATGAGTTCCGTTAAGGCTACGTTCGAAATAAATATCTTCTTTTGATACTGGACATTCCAATTGTAGGGCATAAAAAGCATGATGTATAATCTGCATTATCACACACACAAATACGACGCAACCAAGCAAAATACGAATACCGTACAAAGTACTAAAAACCTGGAAATCATGAAGTGAGCTTTTGTCACGCGAAAGGCTGTAGAAAAGCACTTAGTAAATTTCTTTGGTCATGGCAATTGGTTACTTTAGTATGATAGGTTATCATTCTGAAAAAATAATAATTCAGTATAAATGTTCTTTCTTTGATTAGTTTTTCTAGTATACGTCAGTAAAACAAGCAACTTTGAAAATCAATTTAGTTCGTCGGTTTACACACTTTCCAAATGTAGGCTAAATGTAGCTACGAAGTACTCCTTAAAAGAAAAGGGAAAGACGAATTTATTTTATCTATGAGCACAAATACGAACAGTATGCCAAATGAAGCTATACGCTTCCAAGAAAACACATCATAAAACGAAGACGACTTAGCAGTGTCTAAACTGCAAATTTCTAATACTGATAAATAAGCGCTTTGGATAAGAAGCTACACGTTACACTCATACCTACATACATTTATTTGTTGGTAATAGACAGATCTTGTGTATTCTTGGTGCTTACCTTAAATCTTCTTGCTGGCTTAACTCCGAGTGTAGAAATGAAACCTTTTAGGAAATTAAAGACTGAAGTAATCAGGATCAGGGACACGGTTCAGTTGCTCAGTCTCTGACAGACAACTGAGGGGAACGTGGCAATTGACTCATTGGCTGCTCATTCCCACGACGTCACAGCTTGAAGTTGTGTGATTGGCTCTGTGGAAATTGACAGTAACCGTTTTTGTTCTATACCGTGATGTTATCCTTCGAGTGTTTCGACATTTCGTCACGTCTATTTTGAGAGCACTTAGCTTAATGACAATTCCAGAAGAGAATTTCTTGTTATTAGATTTCAAGTATAATTTGTACTTTGTATCTAAGTTTGCTACCACGATCAGCATTTGTTTATGTTCTCACTGATGACTAACTCCCAAATGCTCCCAAATGCTGTAAAGTAGTTTCGACAAAGGCCTCGTCCATGTAGACTGTTTGTTTACGCAATGTACACTCAGTGTTATGTGCATATTTTTGAAGCATTCCTCTTACTTGGATACACAGCCTTAACATCGCTCATAGCTTTTTGTAGAACTCTAAAGGCGGTCGATCAATGTCTTATTTTTTTCCACTGAACTGAATCAATTTCGCACGGTTCTGTTTCCTTAAAATGTCAGGGTTTTTGACTTCATCTTCCCGTATCAGTGTTTTTCATGACTTCTGCGTTTGTGAAATAAATGTCGTGTGACATCTGGGCTACTGATTTTGTATTTGCGCTGCATTAATTAAATTTTGATAACGCATTTGATGGTTATTCGTTGCAGAAAAGATAATCCTGGAGTGTACACCCGTCTAACAAGCAATGCTTGTGAACTTTTTAACCAAATGATTTCAAATTATATGAGCAATCGATAGCAATCAATTTTAATACGCAAAGCATGCAGTGCACTTTAATGCTGCTTTAAAATTGGCAACTATTATTTTCACGAAGAAACATTCAGCGATCCAATTAGGTTTTAATATATTAATAGCTCTAGGTTTGCTACTAAAATGTTTTTATATCGTTCTATTTCTTTAAAATGTAGAGGCTTTAAATTTCAGTATCTCGGCAAATCAGTGCTGTTTTCTCGAAACTTTTCATATCCTGCGTTGTGAATATAATTCTTTGTTTCATGTTTAATTAACAAGATTATGATAACAAAAGCAATGTTTGATAATTCCGCTGAGAATGAAAATCCTGAGACTGATTTTAAACTGAGCATTATGTAGAAAACTTTGCTTTTAATATGAATTCAACGACTGACAACCAGATTACTGTTGAGCAGCGATTTCATGATCACGTGGAAAAATAAAGTAGTCCAGCTGGTAATGCCTATGAACGTTTTAACGATGCCAAATTAGACGGGTCGTTAATAAAAATACATTTTGATAAACATAACATGTATTCTTATTAATTTCAGCATCGGAAAACGAATTCTAAGCCATGCATAATAGAGTAAATAGCTTTGTTACCATCGGCTTGTTGGAAGTTTTCAGAGTCCAAACGTAGGGCCAGAATTCATATATATTATTCAGTGATTTTAAACAAGGTATTAATAGCGCTGCGCATTAAGCCATAAACAAACCATTATTCTTTGTGGTATTTTTGAGAGAGCAGTAAGCGGGTAAATGTCCTATCTTGGGCAGTTCAGTGCGATATTGTAAAACAATTTCGAGAGTAAATGTCCTTCATGGCTCAAGATGTTAGAGTAAAGGGCGGTAGCTTTTCTGAAATTTCTGGCAGCGGCCAAGTTCGCATAGTTCAGGTTTCGTAACGTTTCATAAGACCAGGTTTATCCGAAACAACATAGAGAGGGACGATTGAAGAAGGAAGGCACACAGTTGGGTAAAAAATGTCGAAAAGGGCGGAAAGAGAATGTCAAAGTCTTTAAGTACCTTATAACGTGGAGAGATATAGGTGTAGGTAGGTAACGTTTCATAATGAGTTTTGTTAAGGCTACCTTTGAAATAAATTTCTTCTTTTGACATTGGATATCCCAGTTATAGGGCAGAACAAGCATGATGTATAACCTGTGTTATCACACACAGAAATACGAAGCAACCAAGTGAAATACGAATTAAATACCGTACAAAGTGCTAAAAAGCTGGAAATCATAAAGTGAGCTTTTGTTACGCGAAAAGCTGCAGAAAGGCACTTAGTAAATTTCTTTGGTCATGGCAATTGGTGACATTAGTATGAAGGGCTTTCATTCTGAGAAAATCACAATTCCGTGAATGTTCTTTCTTTGATTAGTTTGTCTCGTATACGTAAAAATCACTTAAAGTTTAGTTCGTCAGTTTACACACTGTCCAAATGTAGACTAAATGTAGCTGCGAGATACTCCTTAAAAGAAAAGGGAAAGACGAATTTATGTTATCTATGAGCACAATTACGAACAGTATGCCAAATGAAAAATTACGCTTCCAAGAAAAAACAAAAAACGGAGAGGACTTAATTGGCAATGTCTAAACTGCAAATTTCTAATAAATAAGCGCTTTGGATAAGAAGCTACACGTTACACTCATACCTACATACATTTATTTGTTGGTAATATAGAGGTTCTTGGTGAATTCTTGGTGCTTACCTTAAATCTTCTTGCCGGCTTAACTCCAAGTGTAGAAATGAAACCTTTTAGGAAATTAAAGACAGAAGTAGTCATGATCAGGTACACGGTTTAGTTGCTCAGTCTATGACAGACAACTGAGGGGAACGTGACAAATGATCATTGGTTGCTCATTCTCACGACGTCACTTGAAGTTATGTGATTGGCTCTGTGGAAATTGACAGTAACCGTTTTTGTTCTATACCGTGATGTTATCCTTTAAGTGTTTCGACATGTAGTCACGTCTATTTTGAGAGCGCTTAGCTTAATGACAATTCCAGAAGAGAATTCCTTGTTATTAGATTTCAAGTATAATTTGTATTTGTATCTAAGTTTGCTACCACGATCAGCATCTGCAGTTGACAGCAACATTGTATTGAACTACAACTGTTCATGTACTTTTGTTATGTTCTGTGATGACTAACACCCAAATGCTGTAAATTAGTTTTGACAAAGGTGTCGTCTATATAACCGGATGCAGCCTGTTGATTTTCGCAATGTACGCTTCAGTGTTACGTGCATATTTTTGAAGCATTCCTCTGACTTGATGCATCGCCCATAGCTTTTTGTAGAACTCTAAAGGCGGTCAATGTCTAATTTTTCCAGTGAAGTGGATCAATTTCGTTCTCTTTCCTTAAAATGTCAGGGTTTTTTTTAATTCATCTTCCCATATAATTGTTTTTGTTGACTTCTGCGTTTGTGAAATAAATGACGTGACATAAGTAACTCTGTCAATTTGGCTAACGTTAACTGTAAAACTTGTGATGGACTCTGGACTGGATTCTGGATTGGACTTTGGACTGGACTTTATTCATCGAAGTTAATATTTAACTAATAATATTACCATTAACCATTTCTATTTAATTACTAACCAGCGGGAAAATTTTTCAACACTTTTGACACGTTTTGAGAATGCATGGAACATAGACGAAAAATCTAACAATGCTGTTCATTAACTTTAAATCAAATCAACGTGAATAGTGTGGCGACGAAAATGAAAATGCATAGTGTGGAAAATGAGGAGTGTGGAAATTTATTAATTAATAATCTTTAATTCCTTTATATTCTCATTGAAAGATTGTTTTATAATATCGTGACACTAGCGTTTAAATTTATAAAAATCCTTACGTTTTTATTTTAACGCAAGCGTATTTTCCTAGGTATCGAATAAGTTTAATCAATAAATATGAATCCATCAATTTATTGTAATGCATGTGAAGATTTTGTCGATCGTAAAAAATGGAATGAACATGAAAGAATTCACGTTCCAGATACTAATTATTTTTACTTCAATTTTTATGCCACAAGTTATTTAATCAAAAAAACGTTTTTGCATTTTAACTCCGATAGACACAAATTTAATACATCTATTGATTGTAATATTTGTGGTAAAACCTATTTACATAATCAAGTTGAAAGATGTCTTAGATGCATGAATGAATTTTATCATACAGATCTTCATGATCATATATTAGAATGTCATCTTGAATTTCAGCCATAGTATAATCATATTAGAGCCGTTAAAAAAGACTACTGATTGGCTACATATATTGTTTATATAATTTTAGTAATTTAATTTTGTAAACAATGATTTATCAATGACTAATTTCAAATACTCGCCAGTCTCCGTATTGGTGGGTTATATTGTATACACGGCAATAATACACTTTTTAATTTCTGCCAAAATGTCTCTTTTTCCATAATAAACATATAGCACTCACCGTCGTACCAACTGATTATGTGTCTCATATTGCTCTTCCATACTTATGGAGTACATTAATCACGGTACCAATCGATCACACAATCGTGGTGTTTAAGATGAATGAGGCAAAGATCTTCGTCACAAAGCTTGTACACTGCTCTGTACCCTCGAAGCTGCCCAGGCCCAGATATTTTTCCCTGAGTTCTTGATCCTCGATCTGCGCGCCACGTCTCTTAAGACCGTAATCACGAAGCCGGCGTTTTAAAGTTGAAAGACTTATTGTTATTGTTATTCCATGGCGATTTTTTGGGAAGTCGAGAATGACTTGGTTCTCAAATCCAAGATGAAAATAACGATCTATGAGTAGTCTTAGGCCCTGTTTACACGGGTCCGGACAAATCTTTGCACGGACAAAACCTTGCACGGTTCCACCTTGTGTTTACATGGGACCGGCGGAACTGGACGAAGCCGTTCAAAAATTCGTCCAGTTGCGCCGGTCCCATGTAAACGCAAGGTGGAAACGTGCAAGTTTTTGTCCGTGCAAAGATTTGTCCGGACCCGTGTAAACGGGGCCTAAGTGTGCAAGTTTGGGACCTGAAAAAAGCAGGTCAACTTTTTGACCTGCACGGTTCTATATTTGTATGGACTCTGTAAACACCCGAACCGTGCAACTTTTTGCTCAGATAGCGCGGTTATATTGGTTATGGCCTGGAACCAAATGCAGCGACTGGTCTAAACTTTGCACGGATCCGTGTAAACACCACTGCAACAGAATTTACACGGATCCATGTAAACAGGCGGTCCAGGAACAAAATTCGTCCGTGCAAAAATTTGCCCGGACCCGTGTAAATGGGGCCTATTCTCTCCTGTCCATTTTCAACTACATGCGGAAATGAACATAGTGTAGGAACAACACGAAGCTCGAGAACCCAGGTCCCACTCTGCCTGGTTATTTGGGTTTACTTTTTATTTGCGTTTTACTTTTTTATTTGTGTTTTACTTTTTTATTTGCGTTTTTAACTTAACTTTTCACTTTTTCCTTTTTTTTTAAATTTGTGTTTTCTTTTTCTTAATTCGTGTTTTCTTTTTTTAATCTGTGTGTTTTTTTTTAATTTGTGTTTTCTTTTTTTAGTTTGTTTTCTTTTTTTTTCATTTGTGTTTTCTTTTTTATTTGTGTTTGACCCTTCTGGGCCACCGTAGGTAAATTCATGGCAGTTGGAATGATAAGAAACACAGGTAATGTTATTATTTGACTTCCAGCTTTCGCCAAGAGAAGAGGGTAGAAAAAAGTGCCGGTACTGTACAGCGCCGCAAATGATCCCCGACCGCAAATGATCCCCAGACCGGAAATCATCCCCAAATTGGACCGCAAATGATCCCGAACCGCAAATGATCCTGATGTGGACCGCAAATGATCCCCGCCGAAAAATGAGGAATGGCATGGAGTTTGGTTTCCTGGATTTTTCCTATTTTTTATTCTATTTTTACATTCATTTAGTTTCATCATCTAAACGATGAATTAGATAAACATAAAGAAAAGATATTCTGTTGACGTAAACTATAATTTGAATATAATTTTCATGACAAATTCGTCTTATTTTCTCTTGACAATTCTTTTGGAACATGAAATTACAGAAAAAAATCAAAGCTCGTAGACAGCAATATTATTTCTCAGCAAGCTCGGTCTACAACAATAATAGCTTAATGCTACCAAAACTAAGACACAAAAATCTTCAGTGGATTTAATTTTAATGCCATCTCCATGTTAAATAATCTGATTTCAAATCCTCATCATTATAAGACCCCAAAGGCGCGAGAAACAAATACCAAAGCAATTGTTAATACCAACAGTAACAGCTTTCGCGATATGTTCATGACCTTTTAGTTCGAGCGAATGAGCTAGAAATTCTGCTTCCCAACTCTACAAGCCAGTTTGACTTTTATTTCGCATCTGCAACTTGCAGCCAGAAATTCTGGACAAGAGCACTGCTTGGTCAACTTACATAGTATGTAGAGCGACTCAACACTTACCTTCATTACCCGTGGGAAAAATGCGAAAAACCGAAAAACCGCATATTATTACACACTAGAATTAATTGGCAGCCGTAAGCTGGTTTCGTCTAAGATTCTTAGACTAAAGAAGTCTTGCTTCATGAGAAACGGCCGGATAGGTTACACCACTACAACCACGAACTATAATCCGTTAGGATTTCTTGCTACTGACTTTCAACATCGATGACAAAAGTATATTGTAATTCGCGTGATTGACCAAAACCGGAAACCGCACATGAAAAGTCTGTAGCATCCAAGGTTTGAGTAAACGTGCAGGTCAGGAAATAAGACACAACTTAATTGAGTTAATTGAGATGCAGGATGTCGAGTGACTGAACTGACATTATTAATTTGTTCGCAATTTTCGCTTCGGTTAAATTTTCATGAAATGTTAATGCTTGTATAAAACTGAAGGAGATACCTTATAAAAAATAAAGGTTTCTCAGTATATACTAGTAATAGTTTTCACTAGAGCTGCCCCCGCTTTCGAAGATCTGTTTAACACCTGTAAATGGTTTTTACTGAATATAAATACTGTGCATACGACTGTTAAAAAAGAAACGTTTGAATATTTATTGAAGTTAACATCCATGACTGGTAAACATATTTTTCTGTAAATGGCAATTAAATCTATTACAGCCATACATTTTTTTGTCACTTTTTTTTGTGAAACAGCAACGTATTGTGTGCTAAGAAATTTGTTTATTTTATTGTAAAGAAAATATTCTGTGTAAACAGGCTTAGAAGTTTGAATGTCGCAATTGGTGCAATTTAACCTTCCTGGATTTGTGTGCATTGAGTTACAAAAATAGGCCACATACCCAACTGATTTAATCCATATGCTGTCACTACTGTCAAAAGATTACTGCTATTCAAATTCACAGATCTCGAGCATGAGTGACAAAAAGAATCAAATGTTCTTAGCGTCATGAAAAGGCTCTCTTCCTCTTCATTGCGATAACCAAATGTTCTATTCTCAAATATCTGGCTAAAACAGGCATTACAATCCCCAGCCGCAAATGAACTACAAAGATCTATTATGTATGACCAAACCCTTCCTAATTTCCCTCAATAATGAACAATATTCTCTCGAAGAGATATAATGTGAGCAAACATTGAAAAGCAGGTCTGCAAACTCATTCCTAGGACGTAGATTTGATAAATATGGAAGAAACAAATGCGTAGAGATTTCCAAATAAGCATCAACAGCACATGAATAAATACCGGGGTAAACAAAAACAGAATTCTTCGAACTGTAACCACCTACTTGTGGATTCATAAAGTGCCCTCTTCGAACTGTAACCACCTACTTGTTTATCTTCGACAGCAACACATTCAAATGGAAATTGATCTAACAAACTCCGTGTCTCTTTCTGACAATATCAATGCAACTCTGAGTTGGGATTCTGTTCTGACATTATCTTTCTGATTTGTTGGATCGAGTCTATCAATCATCTTTCTAATCTGTTGGATCGAGTCTGTCGACCCCGTTGCTGATTTGTGTCTAACAAATCAAATTTTGTACCGAATAATTTTATTCAGTGCTGTGAACGCTTTTGAATTCAAATAAATCACTGAACTACAAAATAATCATCTATCAAAGGCTGCTAAGGCCCGTGGTTGCAAAACCTTGACACGCTGCTAGAAGATGGCAAAACGCGAACTCGTGGTTGAAATACGGCTAGGTGATAGCGACATCCGAACTCGTTGGTTGCAAGACCTTTAAACACTGCTGAAAGAACTCGAAATGTTGTTAGAAGACGACGAAACGTAACCTCCTACTCGCAAGACGTTAAAGCGCTGCTCGAAGACCT
>JAHPZR010011981.1:25000-27903 GCA_019787425.1 Platygyra sinensis
TTAATGTGAACATGACCGAAAAAAAGGTTGTATGAATGAAAATGGGTTACAGTCTTTTCCGTAAAACCGTGAACCCCAGAGAAAATTTCTGGAATGTTTATTGTTTCGCGACCAATCAGAAGGGAGATGAAACCGTAAAAGATAACCGCCAAACTGCAGCATGCATTAGTCACAACTTGATTCGAAACAACGAGTTGACTTTTTCTTTCAACGAACTGGCTTTTCTTCCATGACTAACCTACGAAAACCAAACTACTGAATTCGGAATAGACCTAGAAGTTAGTGTAAATTGTCAAAATTTACAATGCTACAAGTTTTCGGATCAAGGCTTCTCAGCTACAAAAAAATACAGATCGAAAGTAACCAATCACAGCCAACTAGCATGACCCTTTGAACACCGGTCAGCCCCGCTTCTGATTGGTTCGGTTTTTTTTCTCAGACACGCTGTCTAAGCCTTGTCTGATGCTATCTACTCGATTCAACATCGCTTTCCGGTAATATGTCACTAAACATATCATTCATATCTATTCTTTGCACATAAATAAGCTGAAATACAAAACGAACAATTTCAGTATTTGAAAACGGTAAAATTGAAGATTTGTCATGGAAGAAAAAGCCAGCTCGTTGTTTCGAATCAAGTCGTGACTAATCCATGCTGCGGTTTGGCAGTTATCTTCTGCGGTTTCATCTCGCTTCTGATTGGTCGCGAAACAATAAACATTCCAGAAAATTTTTCTGGTGTTCACGGTTTTATGGGAAAGACTGTAAGAACATGATCGAGATAAAACCAGCTTTATTTTGTGAAACTTGGCCAGGAACCAGTAAATGTTTGAAACTGGTGCAGAAAATCACATCACTTACAAATAATTAGTGGACACAATGAAAGTGTTGTTTTTATCATCTTTCCTAAGGTTGGACAGTACCCAAGGCTGAGTGATCCCAATTATTTACTTCTGTTAGGTATGTTAAAAAGTTAACTGATTGCTCTAAATCAAATACTTTTTGATCACTGTTGTCACAAAGGTCTTAAGAACCTCTAATTTCATTGGATCTTGTTAGCGCAACAGTCTATTGTTTTAGGACTAGTGTCCATTTGTTACTATTGTTTGTATGATCATTTTCTCAGCCAATCCTGTGAGATGTTCTGAAGAGCTTTGCACTGATTTAACAAAATTAACATTTTTGACAAAAAGACAGCAATTTTGTTATTGTGGGAGGAAAATGATGAGTGTTAGCACCTATCCAATAACAACAGCAACAGAAATACGGACTACTTTAAATTTTGAAGTCCAACATGACAGATTTGAGTTGAAAAAATACTACTATATTACTATCTGAGTCATGAAGGATGGTAAAAAAAAATAAATACAAATAAAAATAGTGGCATGTTTCATCCTGGATTACTTACAGCTGTAAGTGAGAGCAGAATCTCTGATTTATACTTTTTACTAAGGGAGATGATTAGATGTCCCTGGCTCATTCCTCCCAAGGCGCAAAATGAAATTAGTTACACTCTGGTTGATTGTGTTTTGCAGATACAAGACAACGTCATGACTACAACGAAAGCCACATTATAACAGCAAAATTTGCCCCAAGGGTTAGTTGAATAAAGACACACAGTGAAAACTGAATTCATTTTGGATGCTCATTTATTTTTGGTTACTCAAGGAAACAGGTTGCTTATTATTAAGGAAGGCATGATAATAACAATATGACAAATTATGACAATAACAAATTACAATGATAATGATGATAATTATTGCTTAGCTTGCAGTTTGGTGATGCATTTTGTGGTTGTAGAATATATTCATCCCTTCCTCATGATCATGCATGGAAGGTTTTTGTTTTGATCTTCCCGCTGTTCCAAAAATTCCTTTTTAGCATATGTTATAGTCCGTTCTTAATAAAATTTGGGTTTTGTGACCCTCCACCCCTTCAGAATTTCCAGTCCCTCATGGGATGGGTATGGTTATCTGCTAGAACCACACATTAATTAAAAAAAGCATGAAATTTATGTTATTTTAATATTAAGAGCACTTTTTTTACGCTCACCAAAAATTATAATAACTAGTTATAAATTGCTTGTTTCTCTTTAGAATGACATTGGTGCTTTCACTGTTCCTGATCACGATGCGGAGTTGCAGACCAAGGAACATGTTCTTGTGTACGACAGTAATACTGGTTCACTTAAAGACAAAAGTGAGTTGCTTTCAATTTATGTGTGTTGCAATCAAATAATTTAATCAAAGGTGACAAAAAAAAAGTGACATAGCATTACAAACTGAAATAAATGTTGCAGTTAATTTTTGGTCTCAGTTTATTTTATAATTTTATTACTAGTTACGGTAGTTTTTCTAACTAGGTGATTTTATTTTTAACTAGTAAGTTTGTTCTAACTAGGTGATTTGCCACTTTTTATTTGGGGGGGCGGGGGGAAGGGGTTGTTTCTCAAAAAGAATATCATGCTCACCACCAGTCTTTAAACCCTATCCCTAGGCCCTAACCATAGTGAGCCCCCTAACCCTAACCATTGACCATCCCTAACCCTATCCCTAGACCTAACCCCCCCAGTGTTTTTATTTAATGACTGCACTCACCTAGATTTGAACTCCAGACCTCTGACTTTGAAGTTCATCGTCATCTCTACTACACCACACAAGCAATCATTGCAAATTTGCTCGTATTTGTAGATCAATAAGTTATTGGTCCCAGACTCACCCTTCCCCATTGACACAAATTAACCTGGTTTGAAAATTTCAACCCACTTTGAAAAAATGAGCCAGTTCAAAATAAAATCACCTAGTTAGAAAAAAAACTAACTAGTTAAATTATAAAATTAACTGAAACCAGAAATTAACTGCAACAAATATATTGAATTCTAAAACACAACGATTTATATATAA
>JAHPZR010011993.1:0-15198 GCA_019787425.1 Platygyra sinensis
ACGGCAAGGTCAAGTAATGTTTTGAAAGCTACAAAAAAGAAACCTATCATGTTCAAAGATAAACCCGCATTCTTTGCGACCAATAATTATTTTCTTAGGAGAGGGCTTGATTTAGCGTGCATAGCTTCGACAGTTTCACGTTACCCTGAACAGCCTAATATGTAGTCCTGCATTGGTTTTCCGTCTCCCCTTCCTTCATGGCTTCTTGGGATTGCTGGCCACTACATGTTTCACGCATGCTCATCTGGAGGGACCTGGAATTAATTCACAAGTATCTAATTCAGTAGGCCTGTTAAAGTGCTACTTGAAAACGAAATTTTCTGCTATGTGACATTTCTGCTTAATAATAAATGTTCTGGCCCATTACTATGGAAACACTGCAAACTCTTTCTTTCGCCACTGACGGTGGACGTGCAAAAAGCGGCTTTATCTCAGCCGTATCGAAGTTGGCCGGGTGACAGCTAACAATTGGACACGCGGGGTTTGGTCCCGCTCCTTTTTGTTGAGTATTTTGGCCCATACTGGTGCCGCGCCCCAAACACCGTAGTGACGCTCACTGGTTGTGTTCCTACTCTGATGCGCCTCACTGACAAAATAGTAGAGTGCCATTATGGCGAGAAAGGAGATTAGTAGTTCAAAGCCCCCGAAAAAACATAACTTTAGGACATCGTCAGAGCATGCTCTGCAAGCAGTTTAAGAACAGTAGGCCTTTTAAACCTGCAAGAGGCCGGCGAGTTCAATCCTGAAGCCTTTCAGTCTATCGTCCATTGGATCATTTACCAGGGATACTTTATGCGTAAGCAAGCCCACTGAGCTCCGAGATCGTTAAATCGTGCCCCCCAACGATCAGCGACACTTAGAAAAATCATAAATAAATCAAATGGCGATCTCTGCATTTTAACAATAGCCTTAACACTCCATAAAGTATAAGATAGACATTGCAAAACAACCTCCCCCGAGGGAAGAAGCGGCTTTTGAAAATATTATTCGGCTAGGACAGTACTATGCTGCACTGTGAATCGCAGCAACAACGCCCTTCCTAATTCTTCGACAGTCGCCTTCGCTTAGAGGAAACCCGGACACTCACGGCGGACAAGATTGGATGCTTACATACACAGTGCACCTTTTATCTGGTGCGAACACGAGAACGCGGTGGAAATCGAAGCCTTTACTACATGTCCTACAAGTTACCACAGTGGGCACCAATTTAACGAAACGCTCGTTCTTTGATATAGAGGTAAACGTAATTTTAAAACTTTAAAGGACAAACTAAGCGGCCATGACCCGTGTGTTTCAGGAAAACTAAAAGAGAAAGTGTGACCGTTGTCCGGCAGAAAAAGATCATCTATGCAACTTAGTTCACATTCTGAAAATACCGGTAAACCTTTGTCGAAATGTAAACTAGCGATGTTTTAACGACTTGCTTTGAACTTGGATACTAATAAATGACGACATTAGACATAATACACAGTAGGGACGGTTCAACGCGGTCGTCGTCAAGGCGACGGTCAGCTGGTCGTCAGGGCGGCAAGCACGTGTCTTTCCATTGCTCGTTGTGAATCTATGCCTTTTATATAGCTTTTGATATCCTCTCTACTAAGTTAATCTGCGTACCATAAAATGTGTTTCACTATGGAGTCCATACCCGACGAATTACTAAAAACTGGCAAAAACGTTGTAGGTGGAGGAAAGTGAGGAGAATCCAGCGCGTGCAAGATAGTCAACATGCCCGTATCTGCTTGGACCGTCGGGGAGCCGCGTCCATTAGGGATTGCGAAAGAGCTTGGAGCAAAATTGTAAAGGTGTGCCTAACGAGGGTTTCGGGGAAGATACTAAGATTTACCTACTGCCAGCAACGGGTTTGGCTTATCCCCTGGTGGAAAAATTGGCCAAAAGCCCTTTAATTCACGAAAATAATCTTAACGATATGTGGTGGCCGACATTATCCTAACTCCAGGACCTGATGTACAAAGGACGATTTTTCAACTCACGTGTTCGTAGCACTCTGCTTGAAGGGGAAATAATAAGAATCCGGAGTTAACAGCAGCCACATGTTGTGTGAATCTGTAACGTCGGCGAGTATCACAAGAAATGCGGAGGAAATACATGGGAAACAATGCAACTTGACAAGCGAAACTGGTTTGGTACCACATGGCTTGTTTCAATCAAGAGTATTTCCCTTTGCTAATATTGCTGCTATGAATGAAAGTGTGAGTGATAACTGTTGTTATTGACAAAGGACAATGAAAGTATGCTTTCTGAATCAGCCAGAGCTAAGTGTCCTTTGAAATGGCCCGACAGGAAAACAGCAATGATATGCTATTATTCCACTTAAACATAAACAGCATACCAAAACAAGTTTGAAGAGCTGAAAGGACATTATCACTAAGTCCAAAGTACATAATAATGGGTGGTCAGTGAAAACTAAAATAGACTCCCTCTGTACCCAGACTCTCAATTTCATTGTACCAGGTTACTATCTGCATCGCCGGACAGGAAAGAAAGGTGGGGGTGGCATCCTCATGCTTGTTTCATCTAAGATCCAGTCGAAAAGAATAAAGATTGACAGGCGGTTACAAAACAATCGGAGCCACTGGACCTTAGAAATTGGCCTTAAAAACCAGAAGGTGATACTCTCTTGCTATCTACAGATCACCTAAGAAAGTTACTGGCAATGTTTGCCAACTACTTCTTGAAGAGGAAATGAGTCACATTTCTAATTGGGCTGTACTCCAACATCAGTCTGTTATAATAATGGTGATTGGCTCTGAATCTGAATAGACTGAAGCCTGATAGTGCAGAAGGAAAATTTTTGCTTGATCTTGAAGTTTGAAACAGGGAATTTAGATTGCCTCATAACTTCACCAACTAGAACTCAAATGCAAGGAGCACTTACTACACAGAGTCTGATTGATGTCATCCTCACAAACCAACCAGAAAACTGGTTTGGGCAACTGTGGGGTGTATAATCCTGAGATAAGTGATCAGCACTTATATACGGATTTTATGAAGGAGAAAGCTAAACCCCAGAAAGGAAGAGTTATCAAAATTTAGGTCTATGAAAAATTTTTGACGAGGAAGCAGTATAAGGAAGACCTACAGCCAAGCTCCATGGCATGTTGGTGAAATCTATTTGACGAGCAAATTGCAATGAACGAAGCCACAGCGACTTTCTGCGAATCCACTCATTTTTCTAGTATTTGATCCAAGCAAACGATACATCCCTGAAAAGAAAATCGAAGAGTGGCTGAGAGCCTGCTCAGGGAGTGTACGCCTTAGTATGTTCAAGAGAAGTAGGAAAATCGCCCATTAGAGCCCAAAGAGGATCCACGAGCAGCCAAAGTAAAATTACCCAGAAAAGTGTAGCAAGCAAAGCCGAGCAGACTGGGCCAAGAACAACGTAAATTGTAGCGAACGTAGCGCGAACTCCAGACTTTAGAAGAAAGCGTCGATAAGAGCAATAAACTGCGAAAGGATCAATCAACTTCTATACTAAGTATTCGCAAGACGCTAGTCATGTTCACGTACAAAACCTTCAGCGTGCCGTTTTCGTACTAGCGAGTGCAATGAAAACGAACAACACCACTGCACCTGAGCTTACAAGCATATCCGACGAAACCATTCATACGTACAATATGATCCAATTCCAAGATCCGCAAAATCTATGCTATAGATAACTACTTTTTGCCGAGATATGTTGCTAAGATGGAACGGATATGGCAAAAGCACTAACTGGTAAAATGTCCTAGACATATACGTGTTTTTGCGTCACACACGCGAGCTGTATCAGAGGGTATTCATGGAGCATACTCGGGCTGGCTTCAAGAACAGCCAATGCCAATGTTCCAGCATTATTATTAACGATACGGGTTTTTGAGGCGCGTGGACACAGCACTAGACAAGGCCTCGTCAATACTTAGAGAAAAGTAATGCGCAGTGCCCGGAGTAGGCACTGCCCCCTCACAAAGGCTGTACTACAAAGCTTGGCCCGCGCAGGACAGAGTTCGTCAATACACCTTAGACTACACTGTATAATTCGTGTATTACCTGTTGTGAGTGGCCTACAATGTGGAAGAAAGGAGAGTGGACACCAGTATTTAAGAAGGAAGATCCCCATGAAAAAGAAAACTATCGTCCAATAACTGTACAAGTCACAGTTAACAAAATCTTTGAGCAGCTACTCAGCAAGCAACTAAGTTATGGGTTTAAAAATAAACTATGTGATGAATTAAGGGGGGTGAACCTTAACTACAAATCTGTCGCTAAGGAAATCTCAAAACCTCATTTTTGTTTGGCTCCTGAAGTCCAGTGGGCATCAAAGTTTACCATGTTTGTTCGATTCACGTTTCCTTTAAATGTTTCGAACCACGCCCATATTTGGTATGTCACGTGACCAAAATAGAAAATGTCTAAAAACTCGGACTGAGTGGATCGTTTTCAAAATTTAACAATAAGACTTGTTAAAACACGGCATTATCTACAACTTGTAGTACGTGTTTGAAGAAATGTACAATATTTCAAGAATTATAGATGTTTAAGTGCTTTTATAGCCTCTTAAAGTTCTATAATTTTCGAAATATTGTACATTTCCTCAAACGCATACTACAAGTTGTAGATAATGCCGTGTTTTAACAAATCCTATTGTTATATTTCGAAAACGATCCACTCGGTCCGAGTTTTTAGACATTTTCTATTGTGGTCACGTGACATACCAAATATGGGCGTGGTTCGAAACATTTAACGCAAACATGAATCGAACACACACGGTAAACTTTGATGCCCACTGGACTTCAGGAGCCAAAAAAACGGAGGTTGTGAGATTTCCTTAGCAACAGATTTGTAGTTAAGGTTCTCCCCCCTTAACAGCATATAGGAAGAGGAACAGCTGTGAAACTGCTCTATTATCATTAACCGAGAACTGGAAAATGGCTTTGGATGAACGCAAAATTGTCGGAGTTCTCTCCACAGACATGAGTAAAGCATTTGATTCTCTACATCATCCTCTAATGTTGGCTAAACTAAAGGCTTATGGTGTTAACGACAACAGTATCAGACTGCTGAACTCATATTTTACTGATCGCTTTAACAGAGTTAAACTGGGACCAGTAGTGAGCTCCTGGGAGAGGGTGTCAAGGGGATGTCCTCAGGGATCTGCATTTGGGCCGTTATTGTGGAACATTTTTCAGAATGATCTAACTTATGACATTAGTACAAACCTTAATATGTATGCAGATGACCACCAGTTTTATGATATGAGCAGAAATGTAACTGATGTTCATGCTAATCTGACAGTAAGTGCTGAAGTAGCTTCCAACTGGTACAGTTCAAACTTCCTTAAAGGAAATCTCGACAAATATCGAACCTTAACACTTGGTAATAAATGTGATCACAATATGAGAATCGTTATTGGAGACGTAGAAGTTAAATCAACTGCCTGCCTGAAATTGCTTGGAGTATCAATAGACAATGATCTCCGATTTGTCGAACATATTACTACAATCTGTAAGAAAAGCAGCCAACGTGTAGGAGTCTTAATGAGACTCAGAAACTTAATACCTACTAGCACCAAGTTGCAATTGTTTAAAGCTGCCATTCTTCCTCATTTAACTTACTCTCATCTTGTTTGGCACTTCTGTCGTGCTAGTGACAGTAGAAAACTCGAACGCATACAGGAAAGGGCACTTAGAGCCATCTACTGCGACAAAACGTCAGGCTATAACACACTATTGGGTATGGCTAATCTATGTACTTTACAAAACAGAAGGTTACAGGACATGGCTACTCTCATGTACAAGGTCAAGAATAATATATGTCCTAAGTATATTGCTGACCTATTTCGGAGGTCTGATACGAAATATGCCTTACGTAACAAAGAATTTGTTATTCCTAGATTTAATACAGCAACATATGGTAAGCACTCTATCAGATACACTGGACCTAAGTTATGGAATATTGTACCTGAGAACATTAGAGAACTGCCAACATTATCATCTTTCAAGATAAATATCCGTAAGATTGATCTAAATACTTTACTGACCGATAATCACTGTACCAACTGTATTTTATGCAGTACTTAATGTAAAAAAAGTTTTTAACGATCCAACAGTTATAAATTTTATCTTGTACATATTGTAAATATTTTAGCATGTTAACCAATCTTAGAATTTCAAGCTCAATTAGCATTTTGCCTTTTTTTTTTTTTTTTTTTTTTTTTTTTTTTTAATTAATATATAGATTTAGTCATTTTCAATTTATTTTATAGTGTCCCCATTTAGTGGTTATCTACTGCTATTTTAGTCTGACACTTAAATAAAGGTATTCATTCAAGTAATCCATCGGCCGTGAAATGTTGCATTTGGGACTGATACGTGTAAGAAAAGTAAAATATCCCCGCCTTGTTTACACTGATGTGTAATTGTTTTCTAATTCAGTTTGAGGGCCACAAGTTTATTAGCTCTAAGCTATTTAGTGTTTACCCTCTATAAATAAAGTGTTTACTTACTTACTTACTGCGTACGCCGCGATTAAAAGCAAACTGGCCGTGCTATAGACCACAATTCTAGTTCCAACGATGCTCGCAACAACTCTCACTTAATAGTATCATAAAAATATGCCCTCTGTGTGCAATCTAGTACTCGCTGCAAAGCTTGTGGACCGTTAATAATTTCATGATTGTGCGGATGGCTAATGTGATTACCGCTTTTAATTAATGCAGTAAAGTTGCGGAAGATACATATTCAAACCTAGGTTAAATAGACCTTAGATAACAGTGAGAATCCAAGTTTCTGATCCAGGCTGAAAACAAAAGGACGATATATCGTGTTCAGGCTTCAGGTCTTGATATAAAAGTAGCCACACTCATCTTTGAAGTCTCCCATCGTGTACTCAAGATGTTCGAAAGGTATATACTGAGCTGTTCTAATCTGTAGCATTCATTTTCGTTAATCTACACTCTGGCGCCCTCTAACGTCTACGATGTGTATTTTCTGTCAAGGCTGGACAGAAATTACAAGGACGAAACCTACTAGGTATCGATAATATGAAGAATACACTTGAATAACTCAAGTGAAAACAAGAGGTAATCTCCAGCGCTTCATACGTGAACACAACCAGTGACGTCACAAGGTCCTTAAACTCGGTTCCAGAGCCCGGACACAGTTTTGCTCAAAAAAGTCGACTTCGGGGGCTAAAAACAGCACTTTCCGTTGGGATTTGACAAAAATAAAATTCACCATGATTTTAACTAGGTTGAAAACTATAGATTGAGCAAATAAAAGAGGATACGAAAATTTCGTTTCAGTAGCACTTTAAATACCACGAAAATAGATTGCAAAACACCTAACAATTTACCAACATGAACAATAAGACAGATATTAAGCAGTGTGTTTTTTGTAAAGTGTCAAACACAAAATATGATGTCTGACCACATTTCCAAACACTGAGAGGAAAGTGGAAAATATGACGTGTAGTGGAGTATTTTTGACAAACCTCAAGGTGTTTAAAAATTCAGTCAAACACTGAGAGGAAAGTGGAAAATATGATGTCTAGTGGAGTATTTTTGACAAACTTCAAGGTGTTTAAAAATTCAGTCAAACACACAGAGGAAAGTGAAAAATATGACGTGTAGTGGAGTATTTTTGACAAACCTCAAGGTATTTAAAAATCCAGTCAAACACTGAGAGGAAAGTGGAAAATATGACGTGTAGTGGAGTATTTTTGACAAACTTCAAGGTGTTTAAAAATTTGGTTAAATACTGTCTCATTAATGTCCTGTCAATGAAAACTAAAACTAAGGAGAAAATGAAGAAATAAAATTGTAAAAATCCATGCTAATTAATGATCAGATAGTCCAAACACCATCACAGTGATGATGTCCTTTGTTTCAACTTGATGAATAAACTCATTAAAATGAGTCTGAAAATTAATTTTCCACCAACATAAGCAAGACATCTTCACTAAAATAAATCAAAAAGGCTTATTACAATTTATTTATTAGACTTGCCATACAGTGACATCAAGGGAAAACATTTATCACAACTGTTTCCTGTAATCTATTTAAGAATACATGGTCTGCAAATTTACAAGTCAAGGAAAAACAGTTTGATGTACTCACCAACTAAAGTTTGCTTTTCACTTTGTCGTAACTGATAGTGGAAACTCTTGCTAAAAATGCGTGGTCTGTAGTCATATGCATGGGCTGAAAAATAATAGAAAAGTATTCTTGCAATTCCTTTCTCATGCAGTGAAGAGATACAACACAATACAATACAGTGTAATGTAATGTAATGTAATATATGCTATACTATACTATACTATACTATACCATACTTCAAACAAAAAACAGAAAAGATCCTCTTGATATCAAAGTCAGTCAGTCAGTCAGTCAGTCAGTCAGTCAGTCAGTCAGTCAGTCAGTCATTCAGTCAATCAATCTTCCTTTAGTGAGGGTTTATACTAAATTGTTAATATATTGGTAACTAATGCTTGACATTACCGGTAACAGTACTCAGACTAAAAATAATTATCTAAAATGGAATTTTAAAACCCTGGCCCTTAGGTGACTTAATCTAAAATGGTTGTTTAACAAATTCTTCAAATAGTTACAGATTGAGAAGTGCGTACTTTACGAGGGAGGCGATTCCACCATAATTTTTTCAAGTCCTCACAGAAAACGTGCGGTTACCTTCTTTGACTCTACATTTTTATTCTTTGGGGTGTTCCACCTGCTTGCCCCTAAGTTGTTGGACTTGTACATGACAATACTTGGCTTACTTTGTTTTGAACACTTACCAGCCATCCAAGGGATTTCCATTAACATTGCTGAAGTAAGATAGACACACTCCAACAGCTCAAGGTTTATGTGCATGTGGAATGGAACCTGGAATTCACATAAAACAACAGTGACAGGGATCAAATGGAATGCTATTGACTGGAGGATACGTACCAAGAACAAAACTGGTTTCACATCATTACACTTATTGGGAAGGCACAATGGCGTCATGGTTAGTGCACTCATCTCTGGATACAGTGATCTCAGTTCAAGTCCTTGCCCAAGAAATTGTGTTGTGTTCTTAGGCAAGTCACTTCACTTTCAGAGTTCCTCTCTCCAACCAGGTGTATAAATGGGTACTGACAAATTTAGTACTGCAGGGATGAGAAGAAACACTCCTAGGGCGCTTCCCATTCGACCAAAAATTCCAGAAATTCCAGGTGGGGGAGCGAACAAAACATACAATTTCCAGAATTTTATTACAAAATTTTGGGTGTACCTTGCGAGGTTGGCCTAAAATTCCAGAAAATCACCACTGTAGAGGAAGAAACCACTCAGATTGACCATGATACACATTTACCTCACAGAGCATTATTACATGTATGTTGAACTGCAATTAACACAAATTTGAATTTAACCATGCCCTGATGGATTTCCCCACCCCTTCCAACAAACCCTTTCACCACTTTCTATTCCAGGAAGTCCATCCATCTGCTAACCCAAATCAGTCTGGCTACAATACCTGTCTTCTCTTCTCAATCTTTTCTTGTTCTGGGGTTCTCTCATACTGTCTCTGCTGCATCAAACCCTAAAATGAAATTTCAAAAAATGCAATGCAATTTATGATGTTGTGCTATGTTGCTTGATCGAACAAGCCTAGGCTGGCAACAAAGGCTTTGTTACACGGCTTTCAGGGAAATTTTGTTGCAGGACACAGCAGATAGTCCAGGGAGGGCAAGATAGCTCCAACTTGCCTACTTGGGTAGCCAATCACAGTACAGGATTTGGTTCATCTCGCCCACTCATGGAACTAAGCCATACCATAAGTTATGGCATTACTAGTATCTGTCTGTTATGTCTGAATCCTGCAATTGTTGTGACCATTTACTAAAGAGGCATCATATCACACAGACCTGAGCAAGAAGTTCTTTAGCCCTTCCACTTGACGGCACATCATGCAGCGCATTGTGGGCATCCTTTATCATGCCGTGCCTGAAGGCACACAGGCCAAGTTGTACCATGGTCCTGTTGTAGAGAATCTGGATGGTGTAAAAGTAACACAAATCATCAGAGAATAACGACAATTGTCAAATAGTTGATTTGCATTGATAACTATCAACTATCTCAGCAACTTCATTAAGAAATAAATTAAAAAACTAAAAACATGTGGAATTCATTAAGTATTCCAAACTTGTGATGCAAGAGAGGAGCTCCCAAATTTTCCCCCAAATTTTAATTTTAAATAAGCTACTTCATGGCAGTATCTTAAAGAGTTCGGTAATTGACTGAATGAAAGAGAAAAGCAAACAAATCAATGACTGTAGCAGTTGCTTTTATTACAATACTGGGCAAGAAATTCTACAATGTATGTTTCATTTACTAAGGTTAAAGACAAAAATATTGACTGTGGCCAACTCTCATGAAACACGCAGCAGACTGAACACCAGATAGTCTTAACACAAGACCAGGCTGACATCACTTCCTCTACTGCTTTATCTACCACATGTGTAAAACACAGCTCAGTAACCACAAATACTAAGCCTGTGAAAAACATATGGACACAATGAGATACAAGTTTCTAGTTCAAGACAATTTTATGGCAGAACAATTATTGATGGTTCTAAACTTACAATTAAATTGGGAGGACCTTTTGGAGAGAGGGATGCCATTTGTCAGGTGACTGTGGAATTTGACAATACTACATCTAAAGGTTCTTCCATTTTGATTACCCATTTGAAATGGGGATCAGGGTTGGCACAGTGGTGAGCGTACTTGATTCCCACCAATGAGGCCCCGGGTTCAATTCCGGCCTGGTGTCATATGCTTGCTCCGAGGTATTTTCTACTGGTTCTTCAACTTTCAAGATTTCCAATTCAATCAGGATAAAGGATTGTCCATTACCTGCTGATAGCTTTAGTAGATAAAGAATAAATGCTATACCGAGTAATTGCATTGTGACTAAACTTGATACACAACAAATGCAAGGAAACGGTGTTATGTGCTTGTAATATTTCGATATAAAATCTATACCATCTTCGGACTAAGGCGGGATACAGGTAGCAGAATTTTAAATACTGCGAGATTGTACAACAGTATAATCATGTGAAAATGAAAAACAAAGAAACGAAACTGTCAAGAGAATAGGCGGAGTTCCCTACTGGCTTTTAAGCCATTGTTCATTGTTCATCTTCGCGATTGTGATAATATCAAACACATACAAGATTTATACAACTTACCGGATATTTTTACTAATGAGAACATTTCATCTACTACTGTAATCAACAAAGAATTTTTCGCCCAAACCGTGCGTGATAACACAAACATAATAGATCGCGATGATAACTGGAATCTATTACTATATAAAGAAGCTTACCATATCAAGCGTTTAACACCGTTTCTGAACAATGGCTTAAAAGCCAGTAGGGAACTCCGCCTATTCTCTTGACAGTTTTGTTTCTTTGTTTTTCATTTTCACATGATTATACTGTTGAACAATCTCGCAGTATTTAAAATTCTGCTACCTGTATCCCGCCTTAGTCCGAAGATGTATAGATTTATATCGAAATATTACAAGCACATAACACCGTTTCCTTGCATTTGTTGTCTATCAAGTTTAGTCACAATGCAATTACTCGGTATAGCATTTATTCTTTATAAAGGATCGTCTACATAAAACCCAGCTACGGCTGATGAGGTCCCTCTAAATAGTATTATTTATTTAAAAAGTAGTCCAATATCAATAAAAGAGTTAGCCAAAATTTGTTACACAAACCTGAGTTGGAATGTCAGAATGTTGGATGGTCCTCCTGTAAATGTGACATGAGCATCAGATCACGAGCCTCAAACCAGCCATCATGTAGAGCATGGTGATACACGTGACAGAGCATATGGCTCTAGTCCGGATACGGTCAGAAGTGTCGCGCGAGTAGATGAACTTGCACATCTTATCTACCTTCTCGGATGAACTGGGTCCTTCTTTCTTTTGCTTTTCAGCTGGTTGTTCCATTTTTGTTTTCTCATCCTCTGTTGAGTCCGTATCTGCTTCTGCATAAAGAAGGATATAAATGATTGCAGAGTACATTGATGTACTATGGTTGGTCCCCCTTCACTACAGTCCACAGCTGTGGTGTCAAAAAATTATCAGGAGCCCAAACCTCACTAATCATGAACTCTAGGTGCCCAGCACTTAAGCTTGCAGTACATGTATATGAAAAATGTAAGTTTTTCCAGTCACCCTGAGGTAAACATTAGTAGCCTGTGACCACCCAGGCACTTCTAAAGCACAGAACAGCAAGCATTACAATATTTTGCACCATTCCAATCCTTTGAAACATTTAATTTTGAACTACAAATTTTTTCAGATGTACCAGCAAAATAAACCCTAATGAGCTGATTTCACAAAACACACTGCAACTCCTAATCCACACTAAGCCCCCCCAAACAAACAGAAAAATTCCAAGGATAACTTTCCCCTGGCAGGAATTAAGCATGGTACTAAACAGTTTCCTTGTTTTCCTCGTCATTTTTAAGCTCAGCATCAATCTAGAAACAGAATAACAGTCATATTCTTTCCTACTCGTTTGTAACAACACTGTACACAACTTTTGTGACTAATACGGTGCATTTTAGATTTATACCAACACATTCACTGGATTTTCAAGTATTACTAAATCTGGTGAGACTGCCCCTTCAACATTCTAAAGCCAACGTGTTTCAAAGTCGTGATTGCGAACATAATGAATAATTGCCCTAGTCGTGTAACAAAAATGCATCATCTCAAATCCTGACAAAACAGGCCACGTTTGTGTTTGCACGGCCCCAAATCATCAAGCGTGGTCCGAATTTGGACACCCTATTTTGTGTAGAAGTTTTTGTAGAGTTCTATGTCTATACACTGACACCTTACCATTTTCAATTTTTTTAGTCTAGCCTTTGAGTGCATGTTATGGGCTTTTCGTAATTCTGCCTTGTTTATATCCCCTTTATATTCCCCTCATATGTATGTACCAGTAGGTTGCCATGGTAACTTTGTTTTTTTTCTTGTCAAGTGTTCCACATTATCAAAAATTCAACATCCAAACAAATCCTAAATTATATTCACTTTTTTCTTGGTTTTTTTTTATCATAATGTTTCTGTTAAATGTACACTTATTTGTAATGTTGTAATTACACTTTGACTGCTATTCACTATTCATTGATTTTTTTTAAATAATTTATTAGTCATGTTTATTTTCTTTTTCTCTAAAGCTATTCAATAAAACATCTTCATTCTACACCTTCTACACTCATTCATCCTGGAATGTGATACACCTCTACTTATCTACACATCTCCTTATTTTAATGCACACTATAAATAAGCTTATTCCATTGTAATCTATGCCTTCTCTTCTTGTTGTTGTACTGTGAACTATATTCTTCTACTCTTTTATGCTACTTCTTCTCTATGCATCTACACCTCTATGCCTTTACAATTCTGGTATTGTAGTGTCAACTATATGCTTGTACTGTTTTACATTACTCCTTCTCTACGCCTGTACACCTGTACACCTGTACACCTCTACACCTGTACACCTGTACACCTGTACACCTCTACGCCTCTACTCCTCTACTCCTCTACGCCTCTACACCTCTACACCTCTACACCTCTACACCTCTATGCCTCTACACCTCTACACCTGTACTCCTTTACACCTCTACCCCTCTACCCCTGTACTCCTCTAACACCTCTACTCCTCTGCGCCTCTATACTTCTACACCTCTACGCCTCTACACCTCTGTACACCACTCTTTCACGGTACATTTTTCTGTACACTTTTTCTGTTGCATGTTTTTTTACAGTTCTAGGTGTAGAGGTGTAGCGGTGTAGCGGTGTAGCGGTGTAGCGGTGTAGCGGTTGTACAGGTGTAGAGAAGGAGTAGCGTAAAACAGTACCAGCATATAGTTCACAGTACAATACCAGAGCAGTAGAGCCATAGAGGCATAAAGCCATACTGAAGTAAATGAGTAAAACTTTGTTGATAACAAAGCTACAATGGATATGGGTTATTGAAAGATAGTGAATGAAAAGATTTTAATAAACACTTTTACCCCTAGTCACATAACAATGATTACATAGCTATACGAATCTACTGCTCTACGGCATTACATGTGACTGTTAGTGTTTCAAATCAGGCCAATGTAAAGATAAGTAATAAATATGAAGCGTAGGGCTCAGTAGAACGCTATGGAAAATTCTACAGTCATTTCAGTGTCCAAGTTTGGGCCAGGTATACAATCATTACTACAAACCAGCAAGTGATTGACCAAAATAGACTCATGTTTGGCCACATTCTCCAATAATATCTCAATTAAGTCTGCATTAGGACTGCTTTCTCCTTTTCGTCAATGGACTGTTTTTCTCCACTGGAAGAGTAGCTTGAACTTGCAATTGATCCGTTTTCTCTCAATTTACACGATGGAGGAGGTTTCTGTTTCCATGTTGGTAGATATGTTAAACCAAGGCTGATAAAATGAAAGCAAGGCCACAGCCCCTGGATAATTTTTTTGGGGGGGGCCAAATTGGTGTCCATGAATACATAGTCCAAAAATCTTGTTTTGACTGCATTAGGATGGTATTCTTTGTTGAATGCAATTAAGTTTACAATACAAACCTTGTAGTAAAGATGATCAATGTGGCGCAAGTAAACTCTGCAAATTTCTGATCTTGACCCCTTTACTTCCACGTAGCTTTGTAATTTTGTAATGAGTTCACAAACTATTTCTTCATCCCTCAGTCTAAATAAGAGAAAGCAAAAATAGTGATTAATGCAGGACTGACAACCAGCAAAAGTTACCAACTACTTCACAATTGTGGCCAGAACAGCTGTCATTTCATGGTTGTCTCAGATATCTTATTTAAAATTCCTTGACATTTCCCTGATGCTGTTGACTCTGCAAAATTGGAGGATAATAATTATTGGTTAGATACCTTGTCACATATTCAGTGGAATGGCAGTCACATCCTTGAAGCATTTTTGTGAATTCATCATCCATACGCTCAACAGTTATTAGGGGACAGCCTTGTACTTTCAAGGGTTGATCCAAATACTAAAGGAATCACCACATACAGACCTATGACCTCTTAAAATTTGCCATGGCACAATCCAACGGCTCTTACTTCTAGACTAAACATGGCATGTCAGAAGATGGTCAAAAGATGTTGCCAATGC
>JAHPZR010011995.1:0-19996 GCA_019787425.1 Platygyra sinensis
CGTGCACGTGCAAACGTAAGAGATTTCCCTCAAACTAAGCTCGATAACGGAATAAATTCTCCTTTTCTCTTAAACGAGCACGGTGACCCCCGATTTTTTTTCAGGTATTTGCTAAGAACAGTCTAATGCAGAACACATTTGAAGAGGAAAAAAAGTTTGATAGTAGAAAAAGATTTTTTTGGAAAATAGTTCCCAACTGTTTGTATTTTGGCCAAGGCGACGACTTCAAGTTATCCACGGAACTGTCCGAAAAAGTGCAATATTCCCGCAACCAAGCAATCAAAAACGGCTTAAATGAAGCGATACTGCTTATGTCAATAAATGAAGCTTAACTTTCAAGACAAAACTTTGTGTCTTTCAAGTAACCAAGATTTAATTCTGTATGAAGGTGATTCGAACTTTTAATGCGTAACCAGTAAAAATACCCCATTTTAAGAGCCTGCTAACGCGTAATCAAGCACGGTGACCCCATTTTTTTTAATGCATTTTTATTATGTTCATATCATGAATGTTCATTACGCCAAGTTTCAAAAAAGTTTGATAGTAGAACAATTTCAAGGGAATTACCTTAAGGCCTACAGGCTCCAGTGTTTTTCTTCTGTGAATGAGGAATGCCTCACGAGCCTTTCTGATGGAGTCACAACTAGTGTGCAGTTGTTCATACATACATTTACATACATACATTTATTTTTGTTTTCAAATAAAAAAAATTACAAATTGAACATGCTCGCGGATAGCATATGCTAGTCTAGGCGGGTCATGTTAACAAAAATTATTAATAAACAACTAGGTATAACTAAATACAAGAGGATTAAGGAGACTAAAATTGACAACAATAACTAAGGACCAATAATAAACTAACGGAATTACAAATGGTAATTAACAACAGTTACGACGAGAGACTAGAGATACACGAAAATGATATTGTTGAATATTAAAGATACATACTAAGAGGAGAATAAATTCAGCTTTACTTTTTGAATAATAACTGGTAGATCAATGTAACAGTCTTCTGAAGCTAGAATTTCAAAAAGTATTTGTTTTATTTTCCTCTTAAAAACAGTTTTTGGAAGTTTTCTTAAAGACATGGGCATTTCATTCCAGATTTTTGTTCCGATTCTAGAGAATGAGTTCACTTGAATTGAAAGTCTAGAACTTTGTGTGTAAAAGTTATTTGAAACAGATGATCGAGTATTATAAGAATGAATATCGGAAATGTCTTGGAAGAGATCTTGAATGTTTCCAGGAGCATTTCTGTGTCGTATTTCAAACATAAGGTTAGCTAAAAGCTCATAATACAAAAATTTTGTTCGAGCGGTATAAGGATCATGTGATCCTCCCGCGTGACCAGGAAGTGTCGTGAAACCGCAGTGGGGGTATAACTACAAAAGGGGTTTATAATTGGTCGCCTATGTTCATTAAAACGGTCTTTAAGACGACGTTTGGTCTCCCCGATGTACTGAAGATTACATTTAGTGCACTGAATCATGTAAATAACCGAGGTTTCACAAGTAATATGTGATTTGATTTTAAACGTTTGTCCAGTACTGTAAAAAGTATATTGATTACGGCCATCCTCAATAAAAGGACACACAACAAGTTTTATTGCACCGAAACGAGCCGGATGGAGACCTAGATTGGTCGGTGTTAGTAGGTTCCGGCAATTTAGCTCTAACTAGAATGTCACTAATGTTTTTACAACGCCGGTAGGCTACTAAAGGGAGATTAGTAAAAACATTTTTACAGCGACCAGTTGAATAAAGCACGTTAGAGTGTTTGTGAATTATACGGGATATGTTAGGTAAAGCGGGATTATAGGTAATGACGAACGGAACAGTATCTGTCTGTTGTTTAGGTTTTCCGGTTTAAGAGCGTCGTTCCGAAAAATGTCAGAAGCACGTATCTGGGTTTTAAGGAAGTTAATTTCGTAATCTCGATTGACGAGGTAGTCCATAAGTTCCTTACAGCGTGTTTGTAAGTGTCATTGTCGGAGAATATGCGTCGAAGGCGAAGTGCAAGGCTATATGGAATGAAACGTTTAGTGTGGGTGGGGTGACATGAGGAGATAAGTAAATACTGATGTTTGTCAGTGGGTTTAGTGTAAAGGTCGGTTTCTATGAGACCATCCTTAAGTGAGACCATCACATCAAGGAATGGAATATTAGTGAGGGAATGCGAACAAGTGAATTTAACGGTGGGATGTAGGTTATTGAGATAATCGACAAATACTTTCAGTTTATCTGAACCTTCGGTCCAAATAATAATAATAATAAAAATAATAATAATAATAATAATAATAATAATTATGATAAGAATCAGTATAATAATAATGATAATAATGATAATAATGATAATAATAATAATAATAATAATAATAATGATAATAATAATGATAATGATAGTGATAGTGATAGTGATAGTGATAGTGATAATGATAATGATAATGATAATGATAATAATAATTGCAGTGCTTCGCAATGTTTTTAAAATTGAATAACTTAAGACGACCTCAAAGTACGGCATTACATTTTCAAGTTTTACATTTTCCTTCGCCCAGCGTACTTTTTTGAACTCTCAAAAAAATACAACTGTGACAATAGTATTCACGGCGGAAATAAGAAGCCTTCAATTTTGAGATAATTTTATGGCAACAAGAATTATATTGTCTTGGAAAGGTGTTACCCGAAAACACTTAGATCTACCATCAGTAAAATGAAAGCATTGATCCAAACTTCGGAGTGGGTGTTTCGTTAAAATGAATTCACAACATAATGACGAAAACAAGGAAAAAAAGCGGTGAACGCTTTAGTAGTGAGCACAAAGATAGTGAACTTCATGAAGACATGATTGATCATCGCAGTATTTGGATAATCGATTATGTCGTCATATCCTTCCACGCAATTCAAATTTATTCACTTGTAGAATTACTCTAGCTGCCGCGATAGAAATGCTTTCTGACGATTTAGACACCTCCTCTAAAAATTGCATTAGATTCACAGTACAAATCAGTTACTACAATTTATTTCCACGAGGAAACAAAATAACACGGTGAATGCACCAAGATTTCCCATCAGGATTGATATGTGGATATGCTGCTCCAAGAAAAGTAACTGAACTGAAATGATCTGAAATGAATTCCACACAAAAAGTTTAAAAACGAGTAACTTACTAATGGCAAATAGGGCAGAAACGAGAAATCTCAAACCATAAAATTAAAAATCGTAATACTGACGCTGTTATTTAGAGAGTCTTAACGCACCTCTCAAACCGTGCCAGTCTCAAGCCAGCTTTTCAATGGCGTTCTAAGTGTAATTGAGCAGTCTCGCCTTCAGCCTCATCAACTATCACCTCATAGAAATCTCGACTGAGCTAATACCACAGAAATAAGCATGCCAGTGCAGGCAAACGCCTAGTGTGGACCTTTGGAAGTCATTAACATCCTCATATATCGCGTCAAGAAAAAGACGTATTGTAAGAAATTTCTTTTTGGTAAGTACTATTAAAATTCTTTTATAAAGCTTACAGTGATAGGTTGCGCTCTCTCACGGCAGGACTGTGAAGTGAATTTTTAATCTCCTGGCCTAGAACATCAGCTTCCATGAAGAAAATAGTCAATTTTTTTCCCAGTTAGGATATCGCTGTCCCGTTTGTAAAATTTATATTAACCATGGATAATTGCACAAGATATTCACTCAACAACACAAGAACATCAACAATCGTTAAGGTGTGCCGGCTTAGCCTACTTACATCAACCACAGTCAGTGTCGTCAGTTTTCTGACAGTCCTTATAAAGCCAGCTAGTGGACGATTCACTGATGGAAGTTCATATGCGAACAACTTATATAGCTGTGTTAGAATCTGCTGCAGGGACACGCACAAAGAAATATAATCGCATTTTTCTGTGAGGTAATGTAACTTCAGTTAACATGTAGCCACTGCGCTGGTAAACTGCCAAGTAAATGGGAAGTCCTTCTTGGATAAATTTAGCTCATCTTCGTAAATTCCCGGGAATTAGTTGACAAAGTTTTGCACTAGTTGACTCCTCCCCATGTGCCAGGCCCTTAATCCTTCAAGACCATTTTTGAAAGAAGAGGTTATCCTTTCAAATATCGCCTACAGTCGCTAAATACGACCCACACACGCCTGCAGTAGCATCCCTTTGTTATTACCATTTTATGTACATTTTCCAACGCAAGAAAAAGAAAATTCTAACAACTTGAAACGCATGCGAGTTTTGCACAAAAACATAATTTAAATTAAATTCAGCAGTCTGCTATACATTTTATTTTTGATTTGCCACAAACGTGCAAAAATGCATGTGTTCGAAGTCAATTGTTCCTCGTCACGTTTTAAGTGCCGACGGCGTCAGCGCGGAATGTTAACAAACCTTCCAAAATGGATGAAAAAGGACTCTGTTCTTGGGTAAGCGAATTTGGCACAAAATTTTTATCCATAGATTACTGAGACAACTTAAAAAAAAAGAAAGCCGGAAAATGAAGAAACAGAACAAAACAAAACAAAAAACCGTAAGAGAGCATTCTTTTTGTCGCAAAAGGACTCTCGTTGTGGATTCGACGCAAAACATAAGAATTTAGTCAAAGTTTGAATTTTTTCTACAGTACATTAGCGGACACCCTTGGTCTCCTTGCTAGTGTCCGCTTAATACAGGGTTTCCGCTGAAAATAGGTTCCCTAAGTCTTCGTTTTGAAAGGGTCGCATTGATATTCCTCTTGAAAGGCTTCCAAAGGGTTAAATACCATTCGAATTCCCGTAAACGTACAATACAAACTATGGAATCTGACCGTATTTCCATAAACAATGACGAGTAACTCGATTTGATCATTTGATGAAGGAAGAAGCATGTCTCACTCTGATTACAAATACGGATGTTTACCAGGCAAATTTTTGGTCGGTAAGGTCACGCATTACTATTAATTTGACCATTTTTTTGAGTAAACAGACATCGTATTTCCTGCTTTTTTTTAGACGAGTTCTGGTGGCAAAATTAAGTTACGGATCTATTAACCTGTTAACACATGGACGAACAACATGCCTCCTTTTTCCCAATGTCCGTTTATTGTTTACAGTAAATCTGGGGAAAGAAAAAGTGGATTTGTGCTGCTGTCCACTTAATAGAGGGTGTCCGCTTAAAATGGGGTCCCCTTAATACTATAGGTTTAACTGTGGCATGTTGGGTGATCAAACTGACGATTCCACTGAGGCGAAATCTTGGAATATTTAAAAAGACATTCAAGTAGTCCAAGACCTCAATCGAGTCGTCTATTTAATCTTTTTATAACTGAATTTGAGAGAGAGATCACTAAGCAAGAAACAGGATGTCCAGGCTTGTTAACGCAATAGTTTGTTTATGCAGTTGAATTCGATATGCGATAAATTTGCTTGAAGCAACTTCGCTCGTTTTGCAACTGCCGTTTTCTTCCAATTAGACTAATTTACAGAGAAGCGCTTTTCATAACCTCTGTGTTGTCTGTATTGTGCTGTCTAGTTTTTTGCGTGTTGCATTTAAAAAAGTTTGTAAGAAATGTAAATTTTGTAGGCGACGTTTGTATTGTAAAAAGTGTCAGTAGTGTAAGTTATGTTAGGATTGGCTGTACGTTATAGTCACTTAATATTGTAAGTAATGTCAGTAATTGCCGAATAAAATGTAGCTTGTTGAAAAAAAAAAAAAAAAAAAACCTCTGTGTTGAGATGTATTTGGTGGTGGTTGACTTTGAAACACCTAACTTATTGTAGTCATAATGTAGCAAAGGACAGCAGAGAAGGTCTACAGTAACCTCAACAAAACAGTTAGGCTGACCTGAGAGTTTCAGTTATCACCTGATTTGAATCGACATAAATAGCTTGATTACACAGAGCATGAGTTTCTTAGACATTTTTCAGTAACATGTATACTAATCCGAGAAGGTCGATGACATCCGAAAAAGTGTCTACAGTAACCTCAATAAGGTAGTTATGCTGACCTTTCTCTTAAAATTATCGTCCGCTTTGAATCGACATAAGTAACTTGATTACACAAAGCATTAGTTTCTTAGAAATTTTAAAAATTCGGTTTATAAGAAAGTCATGCTCTGTGCATTAATGACCTCTTGTTAAATATATTAACAGATCATTACTGACAATCCGAGACCGATGAAGTTTTCACGGACAAGTTTTTTCGCATGGAAGAAAGATCGTTTCCTTCCAAGTGTTTTGAATATTTATATTTTTGAATGATTCCACTGATAAACCAAAAAATGCCTTTCCCTATAGCTGCAATTACACCGAAAAAAAATCATGAGTTTGCAACTTGTTTTCATGAGAACATTTCAGTGTAAGTCAAATGAGTTGTTGACTTATTTTCATTTACCCTGTTAATATGAAATAGTTATGTTGCCTTTGGAGCAGGCAGGCCGACCGGCCGTATAAGCTAACTGCGAGCAAGTGCGAGTAGAAGCTAAGCACAAGCTCCTCTGCTGGAGATCCTTACTTCGGCGATATCCTGACTGGAGCCGGTACATGCGTCAAAATCCTGACTCAAAATCCATTCCGAAATATAGCTATTGTGGCACTAGACATAAAAAGGCTTTAATATGGCACGACGATCTATTCTACAAATTCCTGAAATACAAAATTGGTGGAAAATTTGGAGAAAATTGACCTGATTAAAACTCTTTAAGTAGAAAACAAAATGCTTCATGGCACATGGTGATCAAAGAAGCGAATTTTTCGACTATGTCTCCCGTCTCCGATGCTTTTCAATTTAATCCCTTTTCTTCTTGATAGACAAGGCACAGATCCTAAAATAACATCAAATGGTTCTTCTTTAAATTGTCTGTTAATATGCAGATGATCTAATACTTATATCCCACTCAGCTAAAGGAGGAAGATATCACGCGTCCCAGAATGCATCATTTCCAAGTATATTGTCAAAGTCCTGTCGTCACGTGATCAGATCAATTTTTAAAATGGATGTGTTCGTAGAGGAACCATGTAAAGCTCCGATGTTTTGGAAAAGGATGCTTTTTATACGTATTGCGTCGATACGGAGCATTTTCTTGTGCTCACTGTCCCTAGTTTAGCATAAATGTTTGTTTGGGTATGTTAATTTTCTCACAAAACGAGCGTACGAAGAAAAACTAGGAGATGTGGTTTCGCCTTGTGTTAGCGAAGTAACCTTCAGTGTAGACTTCCAGGTAAAAATCTTTTTGATTTCTTTTTTTATTGCCGTACTTGTCAAGACCGCATTTTTCTTCTTCATGAATGACTTCCAGATGATATAAATTATTTATTGTCAACTTTCGCAGATTCATCCTGATGAAGTCGTAGATGACAGCGAAGTTTAAAATTAGGTTGGTAAGGTAAGGTAAGGTAAGGTAAAGTCTGCATACGAACCAAGTGGTCCATCAGGCCGGAGCTTATCCCGGTTTCCTTAGCATGAAGCGACTGAGAGTATTTCTACTCCCCCCTGGATGGGATGCTAGTCCATCGCAGGGTTACCCCCCAGCATTAAATTCGCCGGTACCCATTTATACACCTGGGTGGAGAGGGGCACTGTGAGAGTAAAGTGTCTTGCCCAAGAACACAACACAATGTCCCCGGAACACGGACCACTCGATCCAGAGACGAGCGCACTAACCATGAGGCCACCGCGCCTCCCAAAAAATTTGGAACGCTTCACTTCGCGTGTTTTGGTAAGGGCGGTGTTAAAATAATTCTGGAGTGGATCTGTAGGCATTAATGCCTGATATAACGTCCTTCGCATCTTTCCAGATGTTATCAGCATCGAACATATGGCTAGTGCTGTTTCTGTGGTGTTCTGGCTGGTTTTACCAAAATTTTATAAGGTTTAGTTAAAGTGCACATGACCGGAAAAAAAAGTCATTTAAAAAATACGCTCATTTAAAAGACTTTTCAAAGTACAGTAAAATGGCGTTTTTCTATTTGAGATATCTTTTTTGGTTCCAGAGATATTTAAGTTTTCCTATTATGCAAGTTTAGTCACTGATGACGTCACTGGTTGTGCAAGTACAGTGGTGAGACACAAAATTAAGAATATCTCTGCCAATAATGAAGCAATGCTATTCAAACTTGGCAGGGATGTTGTTCCCTACAAAATATACCAGATGGTACACATTTTGATGTTGTTTTGACAAAATGTTCCGTTCCAGTCTCTTCCTCTTCATAATCAAATATTATACCATTTGCGACCCAACAAGGCAAATTACCTGGTCTTATCTAAGACATATGTCAGTTCCACCTTCATTGGGTCTCCTCTTTAACATTTTTTAACTGTCTATTTTGTCCCGTGCAGCTACCGGCAAATGGTAAGTGCAACGCAATTCCAGTCATCATTTCGGATTTATAGTGATGAGTTTCCGCAGAGGTTGACGGTTGAGAAGAGTCGTTTGCATTGGATTGAGAAGGCGCAAATTTCTCTCGAACTCCACTTTATTTACAAGGTATTTTAAAACCCATTGAGTATGAGGCCGTTTGTAAAGCTGGAAAACTAGAACGCTCTGTAGAAGTTTAAGTGTGAATAACGTTTTCAGTCCGAATTCTCTGAAACAGAATTTTAGACTGCCATACCTATTTTGTTAATTTTAGACCATTCCCGGTTCCCTGGCTCATAGTTTTGATAATGTGCTAATTCATGTAAAACGTACAAGAATGCACGTGCATGAGTCAGTAGGGACATGTATAAGTATTTTGTAATTTATTCGTACTGAGTCAGGTGAGTAATGTAACGCGACAGTCAGGATTTTTTCTTCATTAAAGCTTTCCTTCTTAAAATGCTCTATTCGGCTACCGCTCTATTTATGTTGTTGAAGGCCTGTCAAAACAATAGTTTCTGCCAAATTGTAATTTGCTTTATGTAGGAGGGTTTATTTTGGCTGATTTCATTTACAAGGTATGTCTCAGTACAGATCTTTTAATTAATGTTCTGTGAATACCGGCGACGAGAGGACCTCATTATAAAGAAATTTGCCATGAATGTCATGTCATTTTCTCACATTGAGCTTGAACATCTTCCTTCCACGGATGTCGTACTTCTAGATTCAATTCCTATACGAAGCTATTTATTCAAGAATAGTTGTAAGTCTGATACAAAGGCCTCATCAACTCATTTCTCGTATGAATTTGATCGAGAGGGCTTTTTTCACTTTATTCAATGTTTTGGGAGGGTATTGGGAGGGTACAGTTTACTGGTTTTGAAATAAAAATCTGATTCCGAATGTTGCTTCGCACAAGCTTTGTTATGCTGCGCGAAGTTTCTAATTCTCCGTCGCGATGCAGGGTGAATTTTTGTAGCCTCTTCGCTGGAGTCGTAAATCATAGTTTTTTATACTGAAACAGTAGTCCACCACGGCAATTGATTAATTTCGGTCATCGAACAAATTAGTAAATATGGACTTCGAGATTGTTTTATCCGTGTTCTGCTATGATGAAATTTCGAAACCACGTGACTCCAAATTTCGGGCGATGATTAGATAATGAATTCTTCTGTTAATTTTAATAGAGAGGAATGGACTTAACAAATCGAATGCGGTTTAGCATGGTCTGTACTCTTATCGACAACGATACGCGTCATCACACTGTGATGACGCGTATCGTTGACGATAAGAGTTTATATAATAACTCAAGTTATTCTCCCATTTTGATAGGTTCTCGCCTATCAGTGATTTATTAGAGAACAGATGCACGATTGACGTCATCATTACAAAGTTTTTCCCTCTGCCGTTTTAAAATGGCGGAAAGTTTTGCGGAGAATTAGGACAATATTCTACTTGACTGGCAAAAGATAAGGTACAAAAACGTTTTGCCGAGGCATTGAACAGATTCGAGAAGCCAGAAAACGAAAGATAAAGCCGTTTCTTTTAGAAAATGATAATATAATGAAATAATTTTCTAGCAGTCTCAGTCGAGCGAGACTAAACCACGCACAAAATTGGTCTTGGTAAGCCGAGAACCATTGCTTTAACTCGAATTTAACAAAATGTTTCTGAGATTAATTTATTTAAAAAATTCAACTTTTTGCAGTGTCAAACAACTGTTGACACACTGATTGATGTCAGGAATGAAACATCAAAACATCATAGACATTCTTATTCTTCGGCCATTTCAACTTGAGTAAAAATAGCAAACAAACTGCGGTTATAAACATAACGAGACAACGCATGTTGTAAAAACTTTCATTTATGAACTTAACGTTTCGTATGCTCCAACATACATCTTCAGAAGTAACGGTTACCTAAATTACAATTAAATTTAAACGCGAAGACTAATACCAAATAAGGAAAGTAATGACAATGAAAAAGAAAATAAACAGACCTAGTTAAGTCTGCTGGAAAAATATAAATGGCTAGTAGAGAAGAAGTTTCTCACTGCCAATATTTTCATTAAGCGCTGGTTTCAAGTCACGAATCAGCAAGGCTTCTTTAATTTTACAATGTACATCAGACTGTCCAGTGGCTAAAATATCAAAGTGATCCCATTTAATCTTGTGGCCTGTTTGGGTCATATGGTCAGCAATGGCAGAAGAATGGCTGTTACTCGTCAGCGCTTTAAAATGTTCCGTTTTCCTGTCATGTAATCGACGTTTTGTTTTTCCAATATAGTAATCATCACAATCCCAGCAGCTAGCCTTATAAACTACTTTAGACCTAAGGGAGCGGCTGAGTCTGTCTTTATAGGGGAAAAAAGACTTAATACGGCGAGTGTTTCTGAATATAATCTTAGGATTAAAACAACCATAGAACTTATAAATACATGATTTGAGCTGTTGAGTGACAATTTTACTTTGAATACCTAGATAGGGCAAAACAATGAAAATTTCTTTTTTGGGCACTGTAATGATATCCTTAGGCTTGTTTTGGTGTTTATTGATTACATCGTTCATGTTATAAGAAATAATACCACGGGGGTATCCATTGCGTGACAAATGGCTCTTGAGGTCATCTAAAGCAGACTTACTTATCGTTGCCTGCGAATTTGTTCATCACCCTGTCTGCTGCAGTCTGCTTTAGATGACCTCAAGAGCCATTTGTCACGCAATGGATACCCCCGTGGTATTATTTCTTATAACATGAACGATGTAATCAATAAACACCAAAACAAGCCTAAGGATATCATTACAGTGCCCAAAAAAGAAATTTTCATTGTTTTGCCCTATCTAGGTATTCAAAGTAAAATTGTCACTCAACAGCTCAAATCATGTATTTATAAGTTCTATGGTTGTTTTAATCCTAAGATTATATTCAGAAACACTCGCCGTATTAAGTCTTTTTTCCCCTATAAAGACAGACTCAGCCGCTCCCTTAGGTCTAAAGTAGTTTATAAGGCTAGCTGCTGGGATTGTGATGATTACTATATTGGAAAAACAAAACGTCGATTACATGACAGGAAAACGGAACATTTTAAAGCGCTGACGAGTAACAGCCATTCTTCTGCCATTGCTGACCATATGACCCAAACAGGCCACAAGATTAAATGGGATCACTTTGATATTTTAGCCACTGGACAGTCTGATGTACATTGTAAAATTAAAGAAGCCTTGCTGATTCGTGACTTGAAACCAGCGCTTAATGAAAATATTGGCAGTGAGAAACTTCTTCTCTACTAGCCATTTATATTTTTCCAGCAGACTTAACTAGGTCTGTTTATTTTCTTTTTCATTGTCATTACTTTCCTTATTTGGTATTAGTCTTCGCGTTTAAATTTAATTGTAATTTAGGTAACCGTTACTTCTGAAGATGTATGTTGGAGCATACGAAACGTTAAGTTCATAAATGAAAGTTTTTACAACATGCGTTGTCTCGTTATGTTTATAACCGCAGTTTGTTTGCTATCAAAACATCACTTCTTAAAATCGGTAAAATAAATACATAACCTTGCTTTTCGATGCGAATCCGGTTCCTGTCCGTTTCAGGGCACAGCAGCGAGCTAAGGATAGCTAACCACAGTTCACGGTCAACAAAATCGCAGCTAAGATGTGCCTTCGACACTATATCAAGCTGATTTGAGAAGATGATGCCGGAGATTTAGGACGTACGCCAGGTCGCCGTTGAACATTTGAAAACATGAGATTCTCCTTTAAGTGTTTTTGTATCTCTCTTTCATTGTCATACCTTCGGGTCTCTCTGCAGGTAGCGGAAAGCTTTGTATTTTTGGTAACTTGGGATTAGTCTTTATTTAGAGTTGTTTTACTCAACGAAGGAACCATACCTTCCTGACGAGTCTTGACGTCAGGGGTCATTTCATGATGTTATGTAATAGCTGCGGGACTTTTTATGCCATGTGTTCAACAAAGTTCTTATCATTATAAAACATTCTTACATATATTCTTATATAGCGCCATATCTGTGGTACCAGCTTCCAGACGCCATACGGCAAGCACCATCGCTTGCGACATTTAAATCCAAATTGAAGATTCATTTATTTGATCAAGCTTTTAATTAGTCATAGGTTTTAAGGTAATTCCCCTGAAATAAAACTGAAAATAGATTTTCGGTCAAACTTTGCCCACTGAATATTTATCATATGAGAACTTCAATTTTGAAATAAAAAAGGGGGGTGCCCATACTCATTAAGGGGCACTGGGGCATTGAAAATGACCCATTTTGGCATTATTAAACGCTTATTACAAGAACGCATTCCCAGTAATAATTGTAAATTTTTGTGACCGAGACTCATGAGAACACGCATTAAACTGGAGTCAATGCGTTGTATCGGACACAAATAAACTTTTAAAGTTTGATTTAGACAGAAAGCTGAATCCTTGATTAAAATTTCAATCAAATTTCTTGACATGGTTACCATAGGGCAAAATAGAAAAGACCACAGTTTACTTGCTATTTTCGCTATTTATTCAATTTTCAGCAATAGAAATCAGATCAGTCTTTCCTCAAGCAAAGTTTATGATAAGTTGATTACAATGACTGGAAAAAAAATTGGGGTGCCCATGCTCGTTGGTGAGCTATAGCCATTTTTCAACTGAAAGAGCTCAATATCAAGGCAAATCCGCCATGTTTTCAGTGTGCACGTGCACGAGAGCGCGCTAAATGGCGCCATAAATTATGCGCAGAAAGGATGCGCAGTGCAATTGTGAGGAATAACCTTAAATTATCTTAGTTATCTTAGTTAGTTGTTATAGTTATTTTTATCTTATTTTTTCTATTCACATAGTTGTACAGCGCTGAGAACTCTAGCATGGGCGCTATAAAAGTCTTACATATTATTATTATCATTATTTATTACATCTAAATTACTTTCGTGAGACCAAAAATGTATGAGATAGAAAGTAAATCCTTACTACTTTTCCAGGAGGCATCTTACTGGTATCTATGCACCGGGTGAGGGGAAACCCGAATAAAAATCACAGGGACGCTCGTCGTACCTTTCAGGTATTAGAAAACGGTTTTGGTACCAGTCTTAAAAAAAAAATGAAATAGTACAACAAAAGTAAGCATTTCAGTTGTATGCAATTTTGAGGGGTAACCAGCCAGTTGCTAAATAACTTTGTCCTCAATTAAAACCAAAAAATGTATAAGCAACGAGTACTTATCGATATATTAATCTTGTAAATATTCTTCGCCTGAGACACTCGAGGCAGTCGAGTGCGACTCTTCGTGCACTGACCTAGAAAACCCGGCTACATGTATCTGGCCTACACCATCATCTGCCTCGAGAGAGAGACAGAAAGAAACAGAGAAAAAAAGAAAGAGAGGACTGAAGTACGATTAAAAACAAATAGAGCGGTTTTCAATTAAGTTTTGCTTTTTTTTCTCGGTTTAAGTTAGCGATTGGTTGTGTAGTCTAATTGGTAAGTAACTGGTTTTGTTTTTATTCGGTTTGAGATTGGCTGAGTTATCGACTGTGTGAGCAGTCTTATGACTGTTATGAGTAAGTAATTGGTTTCTCCACGACTCTGAAATGAAGACCGTTGTATATGTACATTAATTTAAGATAAACAACCCATGTACGAAGGAAAAAACACGGCATTGCTAAGATAGTGGTTGTCGCACAGCAGTCTTCAGTGCCAATCACAAAGGACTCACACAAGCTAATAAACCAATGGAAACTTGAAGTAATTAAAGAAACAACGTTTGCAAGCTCGTGACAATTGGTTTTGGCTTTACTTCTGACTGGATAAAAAAGGGCGCGAGTTTTTAAAGCCAATCTTGAATCCCAGTATTTAATACCGATAACTTTTTAACAATCAAGCGAAAACCACTCTAAGTTAACACTAACTGTTGTTTTGGAACGTGATAGTTTTTCATTTTTTCGTTATCCACAACTACGTTTAACGAAAGTTGGGAACTGAAAAAGATGGAAAGTAATACTACGTAACTGCCGAAAAATAACAATAACAATAACAATAAAAACAATAACAACAATAACAATAACAATAACAACAACAATAACAATAACAACAGTAATAGTAATAATAATTTAAAACTGAATGGAGGAAATTTGATTGGTGGTATCAATACTTGGGCTATAGGCTTAGTACGCTACAGTGCGGGGGCGGTGCACTGGACCATGGAGGAAATGGCCAGCATGGATAGGAGAACTAGGAAGATCTTGGCAATGAATGGCTGGCTACACACCAGGAGTAATGTTGCAAGGCTGTGTCTGTCGCGAAAGGAAGGATTGATTGGAAGAGGATTGATTGGAATCGAGGAGTGTGTAAGGAACGAAAGAAAATCTCCGTACGGCTACCTAAGGGAGAGGACAGGGTGGATGGTTCAAGCGGCGCTGAACGGCTGAAGGAGAAGGTGGTTGTTGAAGAAGAGAACCTCTAGGACTAAGAGGAGGATAAAAGAAAAGAATGTTAAGAGCTGAAAGGAGAAAGCCTTACACGGTGACAGTTGTCCAACAAACATCAGATTTAGCTGGGGAGGAGTCTTGGGGATGGCTTAGGAATGGATTCTTAAAAAAGGGGACAGTAGGTGTGATACTAGCTGCACAGGAATAAGCTTTAAGAACCAACTCTATCAAGCACAGCGTAGATAAGACCTTAGAGACACCACTGTGTAGAGTGTATGGAGAATCCACTGAAACAGTGTAGCACATTGTCAGTGGATGCAAACTAAGAAGCTTGCCCAGAATGAGTATAAGAAGCGCCACGACAAGGTAGCCCCAGGCCTGAGGTAGCCCTGCGGGTACACTGGGAGATGTGTAGGAAATATGAGATTGAGTGTACTGACAAATGTTATGACCATCAACCCTTGCCAATTGTAGAAAATGGAGAGGTGACAGTCACCTGGGTATGGAGGTATATCTATGACAAAATTCAATAAGAAGGAATTGATATCAAATTATCCAAATTGTACATGCATCAATCCAAAGCTGAATAGCAACAAGCCAATTCTATGTTCCAAATTGGGAATGCATCCAACCGAAGCTGAAGGACATAAACCCGTTTCGGGTATCATGCAGCTAGTCAAAATGCAGAAAGGCATACTGAGTGGTAAATGACATAACGCAAAGAGACTTAACGCAAAAAGGCATAACGCGAAAAGGCATAACGCAAAAAGGCATAACGCAAAAAGGTATAACGCAAAAAGGCATAACGCAAAAAGGCATAACGCAAATAGGCATAACGCAAATAGCAATAACGCGAAAAGGCATAACGCAAATAGGTAGCTCTTAAAAGGAGGTCGAAAGGAAACATAATCACTTTCGAAACCACTTTCTTCCTGGCGTAATAGTTCAGTAAAAATTCTCCTCAAATATTGAGTCAAGACATTCTGAGTGGAAGAAGGTATCGCCCTCTTGCAAACATCTTCTCAGAGCACTGACCAAAAGGTACGAAGGCTCTTGTTGTTCGACTTTCGCGCATGCCCAGCTCCTGCCTACGGCCGCTGATTATTTCACGTGATGCCTATTTGCGTTATGCCTATTTGCGTTAAGCCTCTTTGCGTTATGCCTATTTGCGTTATGCCTTTTTGCCTTATGCCTTTTCGCGTTATGCCTCTTTGCGTTATGCCTATTTGCGTTATGCCTATTTGCGTTATGCCTTTTACCACTCAGTATGCCTTTCTGCATTTTGACTGTTTGTATAAAAAATCATTTATTGCAGTAGATATATCTAGCAACCTTTGTGGCATTTCAGGTGTAAAAGTATGGGATCACCTAATAAAAGGGTTCTCCAAATCTCCACTGGCGCGGTGGCCTCATGGTTAGTGCGCTCGTCTCTGGATCGAGTGGTCCGGGTTCGAGCCCTGGCCTGGGACATTGTGTTGTGTTCTTGGGCAAGACACTTTACTCTCACAGTGCCCCTCTCCACCCAGGTGTATAAATGGGTACCGGCGAATTTAATGCTGGGGGGTAACCCTGCGATGGACTAGCATCCCATTCAGGGGGGAGTAGAAATACTCTCAGTCGCTTCATGCTAAGGAAACCGGGATAAGCTCCGGCCTGATGGGCCACTTGGCTCGTATGCAGACTTTACCTACCTACCCAAATCTCCACTGAAACAGTGGGTATTATATCAAGGGGTGGATGTATGCACGGGAATTGTTGTAAGAAAAAAATCACAATAAGAAGAAAATAAAATTTAGTCAAAAATTGTTAGATGTTAAAGAATGCACTAACGTTGAGGGACTGAATACTCTCTTGTCATTGAAAAGGAAAAAAATATACAGCATTTTTCGTTCTATAAAAATATGATCTATGTGAATCGAAATTAACAGATTAATGGTATTTTTGTTCTCAAAAATATGGGGTCTATGTGATTAAAAATTTTATAGATTATTGGTATTTGAATTCTCCATTGAGAAATAGCCAAGTGGCATGATGAACATCATAATAGAACCAAATGTTATCTTTAGAGTCTAAGCTGTTATTAATATTCCTTTTTGCAGTGTGGTCCAGTGCTGAGATGTAAGAATCCATTCTGTTATCAGGTACTTTGAACAGCCATAACCATTAATCTGTTAATTTCGATTCACATAGATCATTTTTTTAGAACGAAAAATGCTGTATATATTTTTTTTCCTTTTCAATAACAAGAGAGTATTCAGTTTTTCAAATACTAATTGTAATTTTCATACAATGTTTTTATTACATTAAATCATTTAAACTTACATTTTTGGGTCTCTGAATTTTAATTTTTTTTTTTTTTTTTTTATGTTTTAAATAGATACCCCTTGGGTAAAATTTTGAGTTTCATTCATATACACATCAAAATTTTTTAAGTTTAAAAAAAATTTTTTTTCCCTCCTCCTAACTTAATCACTAATTTTAACCTCCCCCTTTCTCTAATGACCACTCCATGCTAATCTCTCCATTATATAATTATTATTATCATTATTGTTGCACTGCCTTGTGGTTGACGTGGCTGCTTTGCAGTTTGTTGGTCCCTCAACGTTAGTGTATTCTTTAAAGTGCACCTAACCCCAAAAATTTTTTTTCGCTAAAACAATAAAGCTTATTTTGTGGAGTAATTAGCCGCAAAAATTTTTCGATTTGGTTAAATCCTCGAATTTCTGTGCCCCCTTGAAACCGAGTTTCGTATGGTTCACGACCGAACATAAGGAGTCTGGGGAGAGTAAAGCCGTGACGTCACTTCGAGAACGAAAGCTTCGGCTGTCCCAGTCGGGCCTTTTACTCTGTGTGAGCGTGGAAGCCTTTTTGCCGCACAAGTTTTTCGCTGGGGGCTCCACAGTCGACAGATTTCTGTTTTTATCAACAATATCTTCTACTTCGTCGGATTCTGAAATGAGCTTTGACTCAGAAGACTCCGAAATTTATTATATCGCTGAAGGGAATGATGACTCGCACCTGTAAACAAAGCAAAGTGAATAGTTAAACGATGACGGCCGAGCTGATTTATATGCTGACAACTCTCTGGCCAACGAAGAATGGATAGACAAAATGAGGTGGATGCTGACAAAGAACTCGAACGAGCTCTGATGGACAGACCCGAGGGCAATGATATGTAGAAGTCAAAGAGACTGTAGCGTGTGGTGCGTATATTTACTAAATTCGCGCATTCTTCGATCTCGCATTAACACACTTTCGTATGAATAAAAGTCAAGTCCGTTAACTTTCTCAAATTATTTTAACTTCACTCGTTCAACGTAGACCAAAATGATTATCCCATGACACAATGTTTGTGTTCTTTTCCTGCGAGTGTGGAAATTGTAGCGTCGCTTCCCTTCAAAACATCAGCGAATGTTATTGTTGTTATTATTATATTAGAGTGAGTTAGAAGGTTGTCAAGACTCAAAGAAGAGTGATCTTGTTCTTGAAGATATTGGTGCTGATGTTACCTTAAAGTGTGTTACTGAATATCCAGGAATTAAACCTGTATGGCTTCAGAAATGGAGTTTTAAGATTAGTAGTGGGCAAATACAAAACTATCTGTCGGCTGTGCCGACTGACTGCTGTTGTTTCTCAGATCAGATGCAACAACGGCTTCATGAATCGATGGACGGTTATTCCAAATTCGTCTCGCTTAAGTCACTGAGTCAGCAAAATCCCTTCCTCTCTCTGAAAATCCAGGCATCGAGCGAGATCATCTGGTTTGAAAGTGAAATACTCTATGGAACAGATCACCGAACTCTTAGACGGCTATCACTTTGCACGAATCGAGCCATCACTTTGTACGTTTCTTCTCTTCAGGACATCTCTCCATAAAACGTATGGCATAAAGCGGAGTACCTCCTGTAAGTTTGTTGTGTTGCTACATCACACTACAGCGCACCTGGCTAGCATTTTTTTCGAACAACTTTTCCAGCCTTTCCCACAGAAACAAGTAAATATGCGAATCTCAGAATCATCGTGTTCTCGATCTGACGTCACATCCGGCCCTCGACCCATTCTCCGTTAAACTCGGTCGTGGACCAAAATGGCGGCAATTTCACGTACTTTGACGAGCCATAGAAAATCAAAGATTTAACCAAATCGAAAAATTTTTGCGGCTAGTTACTCCCCAAAATAAGCTTTATTGTTTTAGCGAAAAAAAGTTTTTGGGGTTAGGTGCACTTTAACACCTAACAATTTTTGACTAAATTTTATTTCCTGTTATTTTCGATTTTCTGCTTACAACAATTCCTGTACATACATCCACCCCTAGACATAATACCCACTGTTTCAGTGGAGATTTGGAGAACCCTTTTATTAGGGATCCCATACTTTTACACCTGAAATGCCACAAAGGTTGCTAGATATATCTACTGCAATAAATGATTTTTTATACAAACAAATTCAAGAAATATTTATTACTTTCGCCGTATTCATACCAGGTCGCCCTTGATCTTACAATTGCCCCTTGTGCAATAAATTCGTACATACGATCATAGTCAGTTTGAAGAATTTCCAGATCATTCAAATTTTTTGAGCTTGGGTCTTTATCGCATGCCATTTGACAATTTTTTATCTTTCTTTCCAAACTCGTTAATGTTGCTCTTCTTTCTCTAGCCTTGATTTTACTATAGACAATTGTTTCTTGTCGAATTTTATATTTAACGTAATCCCATAGAACACGAGGATCTTCAATTTCTCTACCTTCCTGAATCCACGTGCCATATTTATCCTTAATGAGTGATAAATACTTCTCATCATCAATTAAGCTCGCATCAAACTTCCAAAAAGGAGGGCCCATGACTTTCGTCTTCAATTCCGTTGATAAACAATGTGATTGCTGAGTGATCCGATTTAATCGCGGGTATAATGTCTACGCTCTCTAGTCTATATCATCTTGCAAACTACTTGAAGTTAGCCAGAAATCTAAACGTCGTTGAATCACTGGATTTTTTTGTCGCCACGAAAAACGCTTCTCGTCCGGATTCCTAACTCTCCAGATGTCTATTAAATCAAAGGACAAACGGATTTGTTCTATTATTTTGACGGATTCTTTTAATTTAGGTTTTCCTCCTAAGCCATCAAACTCAGGATCTAAGATTACGTTGAAATCTCCTCCAATGATTATATCACAATCAGCATCTATAGTTAAACTATCAAGCTCAGTTTGGATCTCCTCGAAAAAGGT
>JAHPZR010011996.1:0-15000 GCA_019787425.1 Platygyra sinensis
TTTATCGTTTGTTGATCGACCGTTTTTTTTTCCAACAGCCAACAGCGCCTCCACCTCCTCCAGCAAGTTATGTAGACGTATGTTATTTATGCATTACACTTATATGCTCTGACGATTTGTCCGAGACCAATACGAATTGCGTAGCCTGTAAATTGCGTGATTCGCACGTACCAATAGTAATGTCAAGTCTGGACTGCGTCAGAGATTGGAAGCCTTTCCGCGTAGAATAGAGATCGTTTCCGAACCAGTCAGACATACAGCAGAGATATAACAAAATTGCAACTAATCTCGTTTCTTGGTCCGTTTTGTATGCTACGGGTCCTCGTTCTTCCCCTTCGGTTTATGGCCCGCGCGCTTCGCACTTGGGCCACCTAGCCATCGAACTTTTCCCCATCGATTTGGGCCATAAATCGATGGGGGAAAAAACTCAGTCCGTAACTTACAGTACACATCTCGAACTCGGTTAGTAAGAGGTATATCTTATTGCTAAATATGTTGTCCTCTTTTTTAGTTATAGTTAAACAATCAACAAAAGCCCCAACTGAAGCAAGTATGTATGTTTTTGTCCACTGAGTGCTTTATTGTAGAGATACCATCGTTCGTTTGCTGAGACGGCTTAAACTTTATGACTAACTGGACACCTCTGATCGCTTTTACGATCTGACAGCCAGTCGTAGTCAAATTATCTCCTGTAAGTAGAGTTCTGCTTACAAAACAATGCTAATTCTGCAGTCTTATTGGCTAAGACATCTTACACTGTCAGCCATTAGAGTAAACAACTTAATTTTTCATGTCGTCATTAAGCCAAAACGCACTGATCACGTGATATGATCTTGCAATGGCACTATTTAAACAATAGAGTTAATTTTTCTGTTCAGGAACTATCGGCTGATATTTGCCACGAAAGTGGTGTTGTTCTTAAAACAAATATGTGCCCTCTAAGAGAAAGCATATGCATAATAACGAGAAAACGTTGAGCGGTGACATCAGCACTCGGGAAAAACGTTAATGATATCGCTCAACAAGATCTAGTTATTGTGCTGCAAGCAGAAAGGTTTGTCAGGAAAACACTCTTTATCAGAGGCGTGGGGAAAAAAGTTCTCTCACCAGAGCAAATACAAGTCGTTGAAGAAAAAGGTATCTTAATGGCTGGAAACTGGAATTAAAAGTTAATATCTAAACACCAGATTTAAAACAGAGAAACATTAACTGATTACAGATCACTTGACTTTCAGGTTTTCTTTTCTGTCCAATGGATGTGGCATTCATCTTAGACTCTCAAACAGCATTAAAGATGAAGATTTTAACGAAGAGAAGGAGATCGTCAAGAAGCTGGTGATGGATTTGAACACAGCATCGGATAAAAATAGAGCTGCTCTGGTTTTGTTCAGTAACTCGCCCTCACTGGAAGCTCGATTTGGACAATATGAGACAGTATACAAATTCCAGGAAGTTTTACAGAAAAGTACCTAAAATGGGCAAAAAAACACGAATAGACAGAGCCCTGAACATTGCAGAAAATCAGATCTTCCCAGAAGCCAGACAGAGCGTTTCTAAGATTGCAATAATACTATCTGATGGAGTCCAGTCTACTGGAGCCCAAGGCTTAAGTCCATCTTCCAAGCCCTTACGGGATGCAGGAGTTCGTGTGATTGCGGTGGGTATTGGCGATGGAAAGCGGGAGCGTAGACTACGACTGATGACAGATCGTGCTGAAGATGTCGTGGATACAAAGAACATCCAAGGACACTTGCAGAAGATATTTAATGACCTGATCCAAAATGGCTGCAGTAAGTATCAGTAAATGCCTGATGTGGGTTGATGATCTTGAACGTCGTTCCTTGGTGCATTCTTCATGGAGTGCTTTATTTTGCCAGTTTACTTCAATCATAGGAAACAGCCACGTTTAATTTTGGAAACAAAGTGAAGTAATAAAACTTTTGAGCCAATTAGGAATTTCAGTTGACAAAATCATTCAAATGTGAGAGTTGCTAAAAATTGTAGAATTTATTGGTGCATTTACCATGCTTCCTCGCCTCGGAAGGCAAGTTGAAATTTACAGTGTTCGTTTAACCTGGGTACTGGCTTGATTTTGTCTTTCTGTTTTTTTTTTTTTTGAGGGGGTAGGGGGGGGGGGGGGAGGGGGTAGTGAGAAGAATGGATAGGGGAAATCCGAAAAGAAGAAAAACCTGACACAAAGGCACTCGGTAATAATAGCAGCTAATTAGAATCATTTCCTGTAATAGGGCGTTGTCGCAAGAGGCGTGAAAACTAAATCCTTAAAACGTGCGACCAACACCAGATACTTGAGTCACCCGCGTCTATTTGCTTTTTCTCCCAACTCCTGATTCTGATCATAAACCGCTCTTTCTAACTGAAAACCAAGCACGCGCTCATTATTTTGAAAAACAAGTAAAGTTTCTAAATCTTTCTTTGAATAAATGGATCGGAGAAACAAGAAAACGTCGCCTTTGAGCTGCAGTCATCGCACACTAATGGATGATCGTTAACCTAAAGCTCTGACAATCAGGTTAGAGCATTGCATTAGTATACTAGAAGAATATGATAATAAAATAAGTTTGTCGAGGGTCTCTGGGTTGATAGTTGTCCAGGGAAATTCTATATTCAAAAGACGGTATTGAGACTCTTAACAATCAAGACTCTTAACAATTCATTGTGAAATCAAAGGACAACTACATAAACAAAAAACATCCGTGGTTTAATAAGTCTGTGGGCGGAGACTGACTGTACTTTTTAAATATAAAGTGGAAACAAATAAAAATTGAAAAAAAAATTGAGAATTGATTGATGTATTTTGTATACCTTATTTTTTTGTGACACGTTTTCCTCGTTTGTATTCATAGATCTACCACCGAAGCCCCCTGCTCAACAAAGTATGTATTTTTGTGTTTTATCTGTTAATGTTGTACTGCAAAGTTACCACTTTTTATTGGTCGGAATGTCTTGGATTTCATTAAAGCCCTGAAAACTGACAAGCCGTTAAGATCAAATTACTCACAACCTGCTAGTACCAGAGGGATTGGAGGGCAGCTAAGAGCTTATGTACCATCTCCGAGAGCAAGTGTAGGGATAAGTGAAGGAAATAAAACTATATGTTAAAGGAACAGAGTTTTAATGTAACTGACAGTGATACAGCTGAAGTGAAAGTGCACAGGTATTATTTTCATGCTAGTCTGATAGCGAATGATGCAACTCCGAAGCTGTATACAGACGTTTGATTTATACGTTGCATACCGCCAGTACGTAATGCCCCTAAATCACTCAATTAGCATTTAGCAGGCTGGTAAAACTATAACTTTCTGGCCCTACATGTTTGTTTTCAAAACGAGCAGTCATTTCGTTCCACTTTTCTCATTGGAGACTGCTTTACTAATCAAAGCAGAATTTAAGAATGCTGGAGATGCTGGAAACCCGACATATTTGAAAAAAATGAAGACAAGAACGTTTTGTGCCAAAAGGCTTTTAATTGGCGCCTGGACTGGGTCGCCAGTGTCTGGCAACTTGCTCGTCAAGTGTCGCCAGATAGAGCCTTGTAAAAGTCGTGTTATTCTAAACAAAACATCTTAAGTTAAGCAGTGTTCTTATGACCTAATTTATGTTACTTATTTATGTTACTAAATTATGTAATTAATTTTCAGAATGTGAGGATGATCCTAATTACGAACGTGGATGTAGAAGGAAAACCAAAAGCTTTTGTTGGGACCATCCAGACTTTTCCTTTATACATTGCCGGAAATCTTGTGAGCTTTGCCCTTTGTCGTGAAGGTGAGTAAAATAACTAGTAAATACGCTGGGTGTTCCTGTTCTTCCATAAGATCGAGGACATGGGAAGGAGAAACTGAAGCACGCGGTAGTGGAGTGGAGAGGGATGGGGAGGGAGGGAAGTAGCAAGATTTTTCCTGTTTGGTTCTAAAAATGTTAATTTGGTCTACTCAAGAGGTCACGATGGCTTACAGTGGATGAAACGTTCAATTGGCAATCGAAAATTGGGCCTTTGCACAACCGTCCCTCATATTTTGTAACCATGTAAGTTCCTTCTTCCTCCTGTGTTTTTGTAGCAGAGTAAGTTGATCGGAACATGTACTAATTGATGTCTTTCGTATATTTTTTGCAGCATCTTAGTAGCAGCGATGAAAAAAGAAAAGAGATTTAATGTTGGAAAATTGACAGCGATCAAGCAACTGTAGCAAGGCTAAAGTAAAACAGACCAACGTGTGAACACATTATTCATTTACTATTTAGCGAGCTTTGTACGTCCACAATAAGGAATTAGAAATGTGGGGTATTACTGTAAGGGTTGTACCATTTTAGTAAAACAAATGTGGTTTGAAGATGAATCAATTAATTCAATAAAGGACATATACAATAACTTCGGCTATTTCTGTATTCTTAAGTTGATGCATTTTGAGACCAAGCTGAAACTGACAGTGTTTGTCCCTTGCTGCTAACAAAGGACAGAAAGCGTGGTAAAATACTATTGTTTAAAATCTTATTTAACAAGTCCAGATCAAAATTATTTCAAACAAGCATGCATGGTTTATGTTTTCTCTTGTTCCAGATTTATTTCCATAACCCTGCATGAGACAAAGTAATATATGGTAATAAGTCTGAACAGAAGCATATCAACCAGAGAGGTGACATTCTTCTGATCTGAAACAAAGGAAAATTCATGATCAATCTAGTTTTAAATCATATTGATATAGACTAATTTTAAACAAGATCTCTAAAAGCAAATGAAATTAATTATTCCCAGTTGTCTTCTCGTCTACTCTGACGAGCAGTGTTTTTGCAGTTCCTTTTATACATGTCTGAATTTTTTTTTTATGTAAAGTACTAAGGAATATAACTGAAGCAGTTACGAGAACAGGGGATAAAGTACCTGGCAGAAAAAAAAAACAAAAACACAACAAAAAAAAAAACAACAACACAAAAAAACAGGTTTTTGTAATATGTGTAAACTGGCTGCAATCAATTGCAATCATTATATTAGGATGGTCAACATTGCTCAATGTTGCTTTATATTACAGCCTTTATAAATAATTCTTCCGACATCACCTAAATAAAAATGACTCAGATTAAATGAAATGCTGTAAGTCCGGCGACTTTTCATTGGACTTCCTAGATTGGCTTGGATCCCCAACTATCTCCTTTAAATTCAATCAAGTTCTTAGGTAAATACTCGCAAAAAGTATCACGTTGTACGCTCATTGTAAGTACGTTGATCTCTCTGATCATATGCTGACTGTAATTCAGTTTTCGAAATAGCTTCGTTTGAAATCCACCGAATTTTACGGCCAACGCTATTTGTTCTGGGTGGATGATTGGTCAGCGCAGTGGCTATCTTGATTGATCTGTTCATGCAAACCCTTGCACATAAGCAACTGATGAGAACCAAAGGACGCCCCCCCCCGCCTCTTGATACACAACCCCGGATGATCATGATAGATTGATTCGTTAAACACTGAATTTCTGTCCTGAGCATTGACACCTCAGGGGATACCAAAAGCTGCAATGGAGATTCTTTAGCGAGATCACGAGCATTTCGGTGCTTTTCGCTCGGGATTACCACTGGGAGTCGGTTCCACCTCGAAGCAATACTTAGTCCAACGATTTAATTGTTTTTGCCACAAAGTTAAAACAGTGTGGCGGGCCTAGCATTGTTCAATGATGGTGCGGTCATATAAACATTACGGTAATTTGATTTGATTTTATTTCATTTCGGACTGGTCATATCACTAAAAAGAAGAAATCAGTCTACTTGTTGCTTAAATAACGTGTACAAAACCTTGTAAGTCTCTGAGAGAGGTTCTCTAAGTATTCTGGTAAAACCTTAATAGTTGAGAAGGAGATATAGCCCAGTGCCGCTCGCCTCTTACCAATGTGGCCTGAACTAGATTCCCGGCCGGTGTCATATGTGGGTTGAATTTGTTGCTGGTTCTCGCCTTGCTCCACGGGTATGCTGGGAGGGCGACGGTATTGCGAGCGCTCACCTCCAACCACCAACTGGGTTCAATTACCAGACCCGTCGTCACATGTGGGTTGAGTTGGTTGTTGGTTCTTGTCCCTGCTCCAAGCGTTTTTCTCTTGGTTCCCCGGTTTTCCTCCCTCCACGAAAACCAACACTCCAAATCCCAATTCGATCCGCGCATTATTTGATCATCGTCATGTTAAAATGCGCGTTGCAAGTATTAAGTATTTATTTTTCTCCGGGTTCTCCATTTCACTCCCTCCACAAAACCAACAGCTCCAAATTCCAACTCGATCAAGATGGAGGACCTACATGAAAACCAGCTAAGGCTGATGCGGCTTCTTCTCTAAATAATGTGAATTGAAGTCGGTCGCTTATGTGCAGGCAAAGGGACCACAGAGTTAATTGATCTTACTCTTAAATAACGTTTTTGGTTGGTCGTCCCGGGGATACCGTCATTTCGGTTGTTTCTACTGTTTAGCTTGTTTACTTTCCTTCATCACGACCCAACACTTTTCAGCAACATACTAAATATGTAAGATGTATGTACGTGCAAGAAGTCATACAATGCTACCAAGAAAGGAAAAGAAAACGCTGTTGCCAATCAGCCACAATAACATTGAAAACTGGTAACTGTCAATACAGATCGATATACCTTTTCATTAGTAAAGTTGCTCGAATCTCTTCAGCAAATACATCAAGATTTTTCTTCGAAAAAATTGCCATAAAATAAACACGCTATTGTTAGGTGCGCATATTTATCTTTTTCGTCATTACTTATTGTCAGACTTCAATTACTCAACGCAATGTAATTAAAATTTTGTGAGGTTTGTGCTGGGACGTTGCTGAGATAATTGCATTATATTTATATAGTCAAATAAGTTATCCTGACGCTTAAAGCTGGTTGGAAGTGTGTTTTTGTTTCATAACGGTGTTTGGACGCAAGCTATAGAAGTTGTAAACGACATGGGAACAGCTAGCTACTGGCTTTTCACTGGTTGTCGTTGGGCTGTTAATATGCGAAAGTTATGGTAAGGTTTGCTAAAAATGAGGCACATTCATATTGTATATATATATATATATGTGTGTGTGTGTGTGTGTGTGTGTGTGTGTGTGTGTGTGTGTGTGTGTGTGTGTGACCTTTTCTTTTCCTTTTCATGTTTCAAAACCAAAACTGCGATAAAATAAGGAGCCATTTTTCTTTAGTTATTAGTATTTTAAGATTCGTAATTTCTTATCTTCTTGACTTGATAATGTCGGTCTCTAGCTTGCAATATATACAAACGTAAATATAGTATTTGAGTTCGTATGTGGCTGAGGAGCACGAGAAAAAAAACATTCTTCTACAAGAAGAAACACAAAGAAACGGCTGACGCATACACAGTCCAGTTATTCGCTGGTTTTCAGTATCCCATAATGAGAAGCAAGAGATCTTCCTTGAAAATCTCTTGACATAAAATGATTTAACAAATAAAGAAGCCTAAGCCGTGTATTACACTGTGATAAAACACGATGGTCATTTGAGAACACGAGGGAAATGTAGAAAACACGAGCCGCAGGCGAGTGTTTTCTTCATTTCTCTAGTGTTCTCAAATGACCGGAGTGTTTTATCACAGTGTAATACACGGCTTAGGCTTCTTCATTTGCTTTAAAATATAGATTTTGCGCGCGCAAAACAATAAAACACGCTTTTTCTATGTTTTATACTCTGATAAAACATGGGTTTTGGACCAATCAGAGCGCGCAGGGTCTTATCTATATTTTAGATAAAAGTAAGGTGCTGTTACGTACGTAGCACCTTCTGTTAGGAAAATCTTTCATGCTATTATGATCCTTGTTAACCATACGAGTCAGTCACATTCCTGAGTTGACGTTTTAGTGAAAATTAAGCCTCCTTGATAAAACCTGAAAATCACTTTAAACCCCTCCGGATGAGCCTTGGTGGCCATGATATAACTATCGCTCATTTATTGCTTGATTGGCACACAATTATCCATTGCTACTGTCGCACTATTAATTTTGAGGATCAATATTGGGACATTTTCTTGTTTTTCGTGCAGGAGATAAGAATGTTTGTTCAAAAGAAACGACAAGCCTGCAAGAAAGTAATAATGGCAAAGCAAACATCGTGTATCATTTGCATGAGGTGTAATAGATTTTGAAAGAGTAGTTGAGATCGCTACTTAGAATCGCGGAAAAACTTGTTAAGCTTGAATGTTAGCAGCATATTGAAATGGGAAATATTACCAAATCGATCGATACCTGTTAACGTATATTTTAACGGTATTAACCAAATCAGGATGAACTGATCTGCAAGGTTGCGATCTCAAGAAAGAGCATTTTTACGAACGTAGTTAAGTTCTTCATCAACAGGGTCTTTGATGCCTAAAAACCCCTTTGACACCCTACTTTGGTATATTGATGGTAAAACAGATTAACAGGGAGAAGGATAGATTTTCAAAAACATCTAGCTATAAAAAGCTACCTTAAAATGCCTTTTAGAAACATTACAAGAAAAGCTTAAAAGCTAGACCACGTGGTTTTCAAGTTTTCACAACATCCGACATTATCAAGTCAAGAAGATAAGAAATTACGAATCTTAAAATACTAATAACTAAAGAAAAATGGCTCCTTATTTTATCGCAGTTTTGGTTTTGAAACATGAAAAGGAAAAGAAAAGGTCACACACACACACACACACACACACACACACACACACACACACACACACACACACATATATATATATATATACAATATGAATGTGCCTCATTTTTAGCAAACCTTACCATAACTTTCGCATATTAACAGCCCAACGACAACCAGTGAAAAGCCAGTAGCTGTTCCCATGTCGTTTACAACTTCTATAGCTTGCGTCCAAACACCGTTATGAAACAAAAACACACTTCCAACCAGCTTTAAGCGTCAGGATAACTTATTTGACTTTATAAATATAATGCAATTATCTCAGCAACGTCCCAGCACAAACCTCACAAAATTTTAATTACATTGCGTTGAGTAATTGAAGTCTGACAATAAGTAATGACGAAAAAGATAAATATGCGCACCTAACAATAGCGTGTTTATTTTATGGCAATTTTTTCGAAGAAAAATCTTGATGTATTTGCTGAAGAGATTCGAGCAACTTTACTAATGAAAAGGTATATCGATCTGTATTGACAGTTACCAGTTTTCAATGTTATTGTGGCTGATTGGCAACAGCGTTTTCTTTTCCTTTCTTGGTAGCATTGTATGACTTCTTGCACGTACATACATCTTACATATTTAGTATGTTGCTGAAAAGTGTTGGGTCGTGATGAAGGAAAGTAAACAAGCTAAACAGTAGAAACAACCGAAATGACGGTATCCCCGGGACGACCAACCAAAAACGTTATTTAAGAGTAAGATCAATTAACTCTGTGGTCCCTTTGCCTGCACATAAGCGACCGACTTCAATTCACATTATTTAGAGAAGAAGCCGCATCAGCCTTAGCTGGTTTTCATGTAGGTCCTCCATCTTGATCGAGTTGGAATTTGGAGCTGTTGGTTTTGTGGAGGGAGTGAAATGGAGAACCCGGAGAAAAATAAATACTTAATACTTGCAACGCGCATTTTAACATGACGATGATCAAATAATGCGCGGATCGAATTGGGATTTGGAGTGTTGGTTTTCGTGGAGGGAGGAAAACCGGGGAACCAAGAGAAAAACGCTTGGAGCAGGGACAAGAACCAACAACCAACTCAACCCACATGTGACGACGGGTCTGGTAATTGAACCCAGTTGGTGGTTGGAGGTGAGCGCTCGCAATACCGTCGCCCTCCCAGCATACCCGTGGAGCAAGGCGAGAACCAGCAACAAATTCAACCCACATATGACACCGGCCGGGAATCTAGTTCAGGCCACATTGGTAAGAGGCGAGCGGCACTGGGCTATATCTCCTTCTCAACTATTAAGGTTTTACCAGAATACTTAGAGAACCTCTCTCAGAGACTTACAAGGTTTTGTACACGTTATTTAAGCAACAAGTAGACTGATTTCTTCTTTTTAGTGATATGACCAGTCCGAAATGAAATAAAATCAAATCAAATTACCGTAATGTTTATATGACCGCACCATCATTGAACAATGCTAGGCCCGCCACACTGTTTTAACTTTGTGGCAAAAACAATTAAATCGTTGGACTAAGTATTGCTTCGAGGTGGAACCGACTCCCAGTGGTAATCCCGAGCGAAAAGCACCGAAATGCTCGTGATCTCGCTAAAGAATCTCCATTGCAGCTTTTGGTATCCCCTGAGGTGTCAATGCTCAGGACAGAAATTCAGTGTTTAACGAATCAATCTATCATGATCATCCGGGGTTGTGTATCAAGAGGCGGGGGGGGGCGTCCTTTGGTTCTCATCAGTTGCTTATGTGCAAGGGTTTGCATGAACAGATCAATCAAGATAGCCACTGCGCTGACCAATCATCCACCCAGAACAAATAGCGTTGGCCGTAAAATTCGGTGGATTTCAAACGAAGCTATTTCGAAAACTGAATTACAGTCAGCATATGATCAGAGAGATCAACGTACTTACAATGAGCGTACAACGTGATACTTTTTGCGAGTATTTACCTAAGAACTTGATTGAATTTAAAGGAGATAGTTGGGGATCCAAGCCAATCTAGGAAGTCCAATGAAAAGTCGCCGGACTTACAGCATTTCATTTAATCTGAGTCATTTTTATTTAGGTGATGTCGGAAGAATTATTTATAAAGGCTGTAATATAAAGCAACATTGAGCAATGTTGACCATCCTAATATAATGATTGCAATTGATTGCAGCCAGTTTACACATATTACAAAAACCTGTTTTTTTATGTTTTTTTTTTTGTTTTTTGTGTTTTTTTTTTCTGCCAGGTACTTTATCCCCTGTTCTCGTAACTGCTTCAGTTATATTCCTTAGTACTTTACATAAAAAAAAAAATTCAGATATGTCTGTATAAAAGAAACTGTAAAAACACTGCTCGTCAGAGTAGACGAGAAGACAACCGGGAATAATTAATTTCATTTGCTTTTAGAGATCTTGTTTAATATTAGTCTATATCAATATGATTTAAAACTAGATTGATCATGAATTTTCCTTTGTTTCAGATCAGAAGAATATCGCCTCTCTGGTTGATATGCTTCTGTTCAGACTTATTACCATATATTACTTTTTCTCTTGCGGGTTATGGAAATAAACCTGGAGCAAGAGAAAACATAAACCATGCTTGTTTGAAATACTTTTGAACTGGACTTGTTAAGTAAGATTTTAAACAATAGTATTTTACCACGCTTTCTGTCCTTTGTTAGCAGCAAGGGGCAAACACTGTCAGTTTCAGCTTGGTCTCAAAATGTATCAACTTAAGAATACAGAAATAGCCGAAGTTATTGTATAGGTCCTTTATTGAATTAATTGATTCATCTTCAAACCACATTTGTTTTACTAAAATAGTACAACCCTTACAGTAATACCCCACATTTCTAATTCCTTATTGTGGACGTACAAAGCTCGCTAAATAGTAAATGAATAATGTGTTCACACGTTGGTCTGTTTTACTTTAGCCTTGTTACAGTTGCTTGATCGCTGTCAATTTTCCAACATTAAATCTCTTTTCTTTTTTCATCGCTGCTACTAAGATGCTGCAAAAAATATACGAAAGACATCAATTAGTACATGTTCCGATCAACTTACTCTGCTACAAAAACACAGGAGGAAGAAGGAACTTACATGGTTACAAAATATGAGGGACGGTTGTGCAAAGGCCCAATTTTCGATTGCCAATTGAACGTTTCATCCACTGTAGGCCATCGTGACCTCTTGAGTAGACCAAATTAACATTTTTAGAACCAAACAGGAAAAATCTTGCTACTTCCCTCCCTCCCCACCCCTCTCCACTCCACTACCGCGTGCTTCAGTTTCTCCTTCCCATGTCCTCTTTGAATCATTATGGAAGAAACAGTGAACAACCCCAGCGTATTTACTAGTTATTTTACTCACCTTCACGACAAAGGGCAAAGCTCACAAGATTTCCGGCAATGTATAAAGGAAAAGTCTGGATGGTCCCAACAAAAGCTTTTGGTTTTCCTTCTACATCCACGTTCGTAATTAGGATCATCCTCACATTCTGAAAATTAATTACATAATTTAGTAACATAAATAAGTAACATAAATTAGGTCATAAGAACACTGCTTAACTTAAGATGTTTTGTTTAGAATAACACGACTTTTACAAGGCTCTATCTGGCGACACTTGACGAGCAAGTTGCCAGACACTGGCGACCCAGTCCAGGCGCCAATTAAAAGCCTTTTGGCACAAAACGTTCTTGTCTTCATTTTTTTCAAATATGTCGAGTTTCCAGCATTTCCAGCATTCTTAAATTCTGCTTTGATTAGTAAAGCAGTCTTCCAATGAGAAAAGTGGAACGAAATGACTGCTCGTTTTGAAAACAAACATGTAGGGCCAGAAAGTTATAGTTTTACCAGCCTGCTAAATGCTAATTGAGTGATTTAGGGGCATTACGTACTGGCGGTATGCAACGTATAAATCAAACGTCTGTATACAGCTTCGGAGTTGCATCATTCGCTATCAGACTAGCATGAAAATAATACCTGTGCACTTTCACTTCAGCTGTATCACTGTCAGTTACATTAAAACTCTGTTCCTTTAACATATAGTTTTATTTCCTTCACTTATCCCTACACTTGCTCTCGGAGATGGTACATAAGCTCTTAGCTGCCCTCCAATCCCTCTGGTACTAGCAGGTTGTGAGTAATTTGATCTTAACGGCTTGTCAGTTTTCAGGGCTTTAATGAAATCCAAGACATTCCGACCAATAAAAAGTGGTAACTTTGCAGTACAACATTAACAGATAAAACACAAAAATACATACTTTGTTGAGCAGGGGGCTTCGGTGGTAGATCTATGAATACAAACGAGGAAAACGTGTCACAAAAAAATAAGGTATACAAAATACATCAATCAATTCTCAATTTTTTTTTCAATTTTTATTTGTTTCCACTTTATATTTAAAAAGTACAGTCAGTCTCCGCCCACAGACTTATTAAACCACGGATGTTTTTTGTTTATGTAGTTGTCCTTTGATTTCACAATGAATTGTTAAGAGTCTTGATTGTTAAGAGTCTCAATACCGTCTTTTGAATATAGAATTTCCCTGGACAACTATCAACCCAGAGACCCTCGACAAACTTATTTTATTATCATATTCTTCTAGTATACTAATGCAATGCTCTAACCTGATTGTCAGAGCTTTAGGTTAACGATCATCCATTAGTGTGCGATGACTGCAGCTCAAAGGCGACGTTTTCTTGTTTCTCCGATCCATTTATTCAAAGAAAGATTTAGAAACTTTACTTGTTTTTCAAAATAATGAGCGCGTGCTTGGTTTTCAGTTAGAAAGAGCGGTTTATGATCAGAATCAGGAGTTGGGAGAAAAAGCAAATAGACGCGGGTGACTCAAGTATCTGGTGTTGGTCGCACGTTTTAAGGATTTAGTTTTCACGCCTCTTGCGACAACGCCCTATTACAGGAAATGATTCTAATTAGCTGCTATTATTACCGAGTGCCTTTGTGTCAGGTTTTTCTTCTTTTCGGATTTCCCCTATCCATTCTTCTCACTACCCCCTCCCCCCCCCCCCCCCCTACCCCCTCAAAAAAAAAAAAAACAGAAAGACAAAATCAAGCCAGTACCCAGGTTAAACGAACACTGTAAATTTCAACTTGCCTTCCGAGGCGAGGAAGCATGGTAAATGCACCAATAAATTCTACAATTTTTAGCAACTCTCACATTTGAATGATTTTGTCAACTGAAATTCCTAATTGGCTCAAAAGTTTTATTACTTCACTTTGTTTCCAAAATTAAACGTGGCTGTTTCCTATGATTGAAGTAAACTGGCAAAATAAAGCACTCCATGAAGAATGCACCAAGGAACGACGTTCAAGATCATCAACCCACATCAGGCATTTACTGATACTTACTGCAGCCATTTTGGATCAGGTCATTAAATATCTTCTGCAAGTGTCCTTGGATGTTCTTTGTATCCACGACATCTTCAGCACGATCTGTCATCAGTCGTAGTCTACGCTCCCGCTTTCCATCGCCAATACCCACCGCAATCACACGAACTCCTGCATCCCGTAAGGGCTTGGAAGATGGACTTAAGCCTTGGGCTCCAGTAGACTGGACTCCATCAGATAGTATTATTGCAATCTTAGAAACGCTCTGTCTGGCTTCTGGGAAGATCTGATTTTCTGCAATGTTCAGGGCTCTGTCTATTCGTGTTTTTTTGCCCATTTTAGGTACTTTCTGTAAAACTTCCTGGAATTTGTATACTGTCTCATATTGTCCAAATCGAGCTTCCAGTGAGGGCGAGTTACTGAACAAAACCAGAGCAGCTCTATTTTTATCCGATGCTGTGTTCAAATCCATCACCAGCTTCTTGACGATCTCCTTCTCTTCGTTAAAATCTTCATCTTTAATGCTGTTTGAAGAGTCTAAGATGAATGCCACATCCATTGGACAGAAAAGAAAACCTGAAAGTCAAGTGATCTGTAATCAGTTTAATGTTTCTCTGTTTTAAATCTGGTGTTTTAGATATTAACTTTTAATTCCAGTTTCCAGCCATTAAGATACACTTTTTCTTCAACGACTTGTATTTGCTCTGGTGAGAGAACTTTTTTTCCCACGCCTCTGATAAAGAGTGTTTTCCTGACAAACCTTTCTGCTTGCAGCACAATAACTAGATCTTGTTGAGCGATATCATTAACGTTTTCTCCGAGTGTTGATGTCACCGCTCAACGTTTTCTCGTTATTATGCATATGCTTTCTCTTAGAGGGCACATATTTGTTTTAAGAACAACACACTTTCGTGGCAAATATCAGCCGATAGTTCCTGAACAGAAAAATTAACTCTATTGTTTAAATAGTGCCATTGCAAGATCATATCACGTGATCAGTGCGTTTTGCTTAA
>JAHPZR010011996.1:20000-42500 GCA_019787425.1 Platygyra sinensis
TGATTGGATAATGAAAATTAGTTTTTAACATTTTCTATTTTCACATTTTAGAGTGTTCATTTGCAATTTGATCGTAGACGAGATTTTGGAATTTCCCGATCGAGGTTTTTTTTATTATTTTTATAATTATGTGATCTACCACATTTCACATCTCATGATCACGTTGACAGGGCTAATTCCTGTTGTTTCATAACTTTTTAAATCGGACTAAAAATATTTCAGGAAACAACAGGAAAAGTCTTACCTTTTGACACTTTAATTCTCCCTCCATTGTTTCTTGATTTTAATAGGAGATTCAGTGAGAGATCATCACCATAAGAAATTTAATTTGTATGAGGAGCTCTTTAAAAGAAAATTGGCCTCAAGGTATTCAAAACCTTTTTCGCCGGATTTAGGAGTCAAGGAGCTAGGTAACAGAAATTACAAATCGAAAGAAACATTGAATATAATTACCTCCAATAGTTTCGTTATTCCCGAAGTTGCAATCTGAGGTCTCATGTCCCAGGCTTCGTTAACAAACACCGGCCTTCCATCGGTAATGAGCAGTAGAACACTCTTGGAATTGTTTCTGTGTCCTCCATCGCTGGTAAACAGCTCGTTCTCAATCAACTGCATGGCCAGATCTGTACGAGTTGAATCTCTATCTGGTGTGAAGTTAACTTCTTCCTCCACTTTGCTCTTCAAGTTGTTAGCATTGTAGTAAAACGAGTCTGAGAATTTGCTGTGGAGTGTTGCGTTAACGGCAAAAGTGACAAAACCAAAGTGATTGCCTGTTTCAGAAACTCCAAGCTCGTCCACCAACACATTGACGGCCTTTATCAGCTCCAGGCGATTGTCGACTGACATACTTCGTGATCTATCAGCCAGTATCGCGATGTCCATGATCTGCCTGCATCCATCTATCTCAACAAGAAATAAAGACTGGATTCTCAATGTTTTCTGCCGCATAGGATTCACGCTGGAATATCTTCGGCTTGACTCATGCATGCAGGTTTTTGAGCGCAGCACTGTGGCTCAGAATAGCAAATTAGGTTGGCACCTGCAATAGTAGTTCACACGCACGCATACACTATTTATAGATTTGTGGCGGCTACTAGACGACAGACGTGCATGTGCAGCTCTAAAATCTTCAAGAACGTACTTACTACCTTGATTTGCAAACTGCACCTTCCTTGAAAGAGGAACTAGAAAAAAGACAGACAGAGAAAGGGAGACAGGAAGAAAGTGAAAAAAAGAAGTATGTAAATTAACAAATACATGTATTTAAGCTTCTTACAAACGTGAACACGCAGAACAAAGTAAAAATCATAAACAACTGCAATAAAGTAACACAAATGGCAGTTAATGGAACAGGATACTTCTGTTACCAAAAACTGCGCTAAACAAAAGTTGAGAATAATCACACTCTGCGTATATTTAACAGCTTGATAATACAAAGCAGAATACAACTATAGGTTTAATTTTGTTTCGTTGAAGGTACCAGCATGGAACCTTCATGATAGGCTATTGGGGTTGCATCTAATGGAGCCCAAAAACTGTGGACAAGAATTAAACACGATGGATGAAAAATAAAATTTCCAGGTAAATTAGTCAATCTCTTTGACAAATTTTGCATAAATTCGGATCTAAGTCCATGGCTCCTTTACCAACTGTTGGCAAGTGTCGTTTGATCCTAGTCTTCAAAATGTTACAAAAGCACTGAAATATCGCTCAAACTAGTAGTTTAAAAACCTATAAAATCGCTCGAAATTTTTCCGAACTCTGTATTTTATAAGCAATCTATTATTCTTATTATACCAACATCAGCAATTTCAACCAGTTGTTTTTGAAAATAACTGAAAAAAGCGAACATTTCGTAAAGATAAAGACTTTTTTGCCTTTAGGAAAAAGGATCTCTAACTACTTGGATCTTTTCTCTAAAAACTGCATTAGACTATAGAAAAGTAATGCTACAAATCACTTACCACAATTCATTTCAACTAGAAAACAAAACACGATGAACGCACCAAGATTTCCCATCAGGACCAATTTGTAGATATGTCGCTTCAAGAAACTGTATAGTGACTGGAATGATCCTAAATAAATCCCACAAAAAATAAGGTTAAAAACTAATTACTTAATAACTTACTTTCCCATCGTGTCAATGTGGCATATAAGACAGTACAAGAGAAGATAATGTATACATGGTCTCTTGTGCAGCAGCAAAGTCTCCCCAACACTGTCCCATTAGTCAGCCTTTCCTTGGTGCTCCAGTTGTAACTAAGCTCTCTTAGTTAAAACTAGTTGGTGTTTTCATTAGATAAGAAACTGCACTCACAGTGTCCGTATCATAGGATATCTAACGAATAAAATACAGCAAGACTACTGTAGAGCTCTGGAATTAAGTCAATAGATACATTTTGCCTGAAGAGAGTGATGTACTGTTAAGGGTTCTTGCTTATCCTAGCTTGTCCTAGCGTTGTTTCTTTAAGCTACCAAAATTGTTTCATCAGCAATCGCAATAAGGTAAGAGGAATCTGCCTTCCTCTTAGGAAATAAACATTTTAAGATTTCCAGGGGGTTTTACTAAACAGATCATAAGTAATGATGGTGTTACGAGAAAACGAGTAACGCATAAGATAAAAGAACTTTAGAAAGTCAAAGAGTTATATATTCTTTGCAAATTCGTAAAATCGATTAATATTTAATAGAAAATGTGAAAAGACCATGGTAGCTATTGTCGGGAGACGTCGCGCCGGAATGACGCGGAAAAGGTTTTGTTACGGTCTGCCATCATCAGTTCTTGTACATTCGTGAAGATTTTCATAATTCTATGCAGGCGGCCAACCCTTGAGAGCTATAGACTTTAAAACGATGTAAGCCCGGACAAAGATCTCGCGACTGCCGAACATCGAACAGCTATCTGACAAACTCTACGTTAATCAAACAAAAAGTAAGGTGTCCACCATGAATAGCGTCAGTGCTTTCCTTCTGGCAGCCTTGATCCTCGCGTAATTTGTTCACTTGCATTCGGAGGTGGATCCAAAGAGGTTGCAGGACTTTTTCAAATGTATCAGCCTTTGACGATTTCGAAGACTAACTTTCCGTGTAATCATAAACAAAAACAATCAACAGTATTACTCGTTATTTTGATTATTTCAGTCCTCCGAGTTTCCGCGTTCTGTCATCTACACACACATTGTAAAGTTATTCGTTTTAAAAGCTAAACTAGTGAGCCTCTGGTTAGTCGGTATACCATTCTTGGTCCAATCGCTTCTCTTCCTTTGTTGTTCTCTCGATCAGTTTTACGTTCTTTCATTTTTGCAAGGGAAGTGTAAATCTGAGTCACAAGTCCGCGTGTTACAGAAACGTCCACCAGCTACAAAACTAGACTTATCGATATCTCTGCCACGTTTTAAATTTAAATTAACCATGGCGTTGCCCAACAGATTCTAATTCAAAAGCAAGAAAACGAAAGGGAAAACCCTACTACTTACAACAACCGCAGTCAGCGTCGAAAAAGTCTCCTATGGATTTCCTTTATCACGCCAGCAAGTGGACGATTCACTGGTGAAAGTTCCTATGTGTACAACTTATATAGCTATGTTAGAATTTGATATAATTGCTTTTTTTTTGGTATTTGTTAATGAAAGTTCCCTTAGTCCCTTGTGCTGGTAAACTGCCAGGTAAATTGGTAGTCGAGCTTGCATAAATTTAGCTCAACTTCGTAAATTCCAGGGGATTAGTCAACAAAGTTTGGTGATAGAAGGCCCCGCCCAAAGGTACAAAGTCTTAACCCTAGTATCATTTTTTGACAGAAAGCCACAGTTCCTCGTCTCGTTTTAAGTCGTAATCTCGTCAACACAGTCTGGTTTCAAGCGATCAATATTTGCTACCCTTTCTTTTCGATGGGCGTGTATATACTCTTACGCAGTTTTTGCGAATGTTAACGGAGAAAAATTGTCAAGAAAGCTTTTATAAGGATGGGATATACAGAGAGTATTGTTCAAACTTTTTGAAAGCATTCAAAGTTTGTTGGTAATTGCACTGCGATTCGAGAACCGGTTTCCTTGATGACGAATTAGGCTGAGCAAAGTAGGTGGTATTGGATACAGAAGACGCAAATTCTTTAAGTGTTTTCCTGTATTTACGAAGTGTTTTTAAAACCATTAAGGATGAGGCCGAGCGAAACGCGTTCAATTATGAATAGTCTAAGCGTTTATTTTGGGTATTGGGAGTATTCAATTCACTACTCACATAACAAAGGTTTTCACATGTCTCTGTTCTGTTATTTTTACTGCTTGCTCAAACCTAAATGGCCCTCTTGCGTCATTCACGTTCTCAGCCTTGCCTTGCATACGGCGGCTGAGCCCGCAGTACGAGCGGCAGTCAAAACCTAGCTATCCTACCGAAACGACACGATAATAGCCTTTTTCTTCGCAGGTAACAAAAATAGAGACAATGCTAAAGTCGCTTTGGTTTCTTCTAATACTTAACTCGAGAATTCCGGGTTTAGTTTGACGAGAAACAGGATATTTTGTTCAAAATAAGACAACTATTACCCTACCTGGCGACACTCGACGAATTACGAGCGAGTTGCCATGCTGGACGCTGGCGACTCAGATTTGGCGCCAAATTAGAAGCTTGGAGACACAAACTTCTTCATATTTTTCACATTTTAAGAACTGATAGGGTTTTGACAATTGTAAATTCCCTTTTTGTGAATATTTAGTGCCGTCTCCAGCGAAAAAAGTTGGCTGGCTTCAATGCCTTTCCTGTAAACGTACATTGACGTCAGGACAGTAAATTTTTCCACGCCTGCTCAATCCTGATTGGTCAATTCAAATTTCCCGCCGGCCGACCGTATGCGTGGCCTCGACGTAATAGGCCATCGCAGAAACGTGAGAGGACTGGGAAAGAGAATGGTTGTTTTCCGTTTGTTTGAAAAAGAAAGATATTCAAATGAAAGAACAACTAAATTTGAGAGTCTTAACCAAGAATAGAGGTGTTTAGACGAGGAAAATGAGTTTGTATGGATTGGGATTGGGTAGACAGGCCACAAAATTATCATGGGTGTGTATGGAATGTTGCAACTTTTGCAAGGGTCCCATTTGAACAATTTTTCGCTGAAAACTCTTAAACTTGGCCAGGAGCCATAATCAGGGACGGAGACCGTAAGCGCGCGCCATTTCTAGTATTGGGGTTGGCGCCATGATATGGGACAATTTTTCTATTTTTAGAACAAATTGCGCAATCACCTGCGGCACACGCGCGCACATTGCTGCGAGGATTTTCGCGGATGTCGCGCAGGGGAAATGGCGTCCGAAACTCCCGAAATCGTTTATGCTTTTGGATCCGTTTGGCTCATCACTCAACGCCTTCATGGCTGTTGGAATTTTGATTAAGTATTTCCGCCGTAAGTTGCTCCAGTCTGAGTGAAGACGGTGCCTAATTTAGGTATGTCCCGCTTTTTATCTCTGACCAAGTTGAGTTCCGCTGCTCCTTTTACGACAACTTCACATTACTCCAATCTAAATTTCACATATGAAGAAGATTAACGGCTTTTCCATAACACAGAAGAAAAAAGAACTAGTTGGATATAGCGGCGTTTAGGCCCAATAAGTGCCAATCGGTTTATGTCCGTAGATGCTGCTTAGTTTTGTTTGTGTAAATCCAATAAATCGTCTGTTATCGATGAGTAACAGCGCCCGCCGATGCGTGTTTTGCACAGCTAGTAAAACATGACAAATTGGAGTTCGCACTTTGGTATGAAACGTATATCGAACTCGTATAATATCTCTAATGTTTAAGGTTGATTAATGTTTGAGAACATATTAAAAGCTTAGCTGAAAATATGTGAAAACAGCAGAAATAATCAGAAAAGTTACGATGACGCTTGTAATCAAAACTCGAATAAAGATTTCGATTGAGTTAAAACTCCTTGTCTATTTTATTTTCGCAGCGTAAAGTTTCACTATGTGAAAGAAACACACATGATGTTAGTAGCCTTTTGGCGAACGTTAGTGAAAATTGTTGTAGTATCTCAGCACAAAAGACGACGAAACCAATCTTTTTCACGATTTTGCTTGACAATCTGAAAACACCGACTCGGACTTGAAAGTGCACGCGCTGCACCATGCAAATGACTACTCGTACGCGTCAGACAAAAACTTTTGCAAACTAGCCAAACGAGCAGAACCAACAAGAAACTATCAAAAACAGGTTTTGGTTATGATTAAGCATTGTTTGGCAAACTCACAAATTAACAGCTCGATACCGGAGTAAACAGTGTTCTTACGTGAACTCTATAGAACAACTGAACACAAAAGTTTACGCGTACAACTAGCCGGCGAGCGGATTTTATTCATTCACAGCGCGCAATTAAAGAAATTCTCGACCTTGAAAAACACACCTTTTCCATTAAATCAGAGCATAAAAGTACATAGAATAGCCCTGCTTCTTCTTCTCTGCCTTATTCCCTGCCATTGCTGTGAAAAATCGGCAAGAGGATCTCGCAACTCTCACAATTTCATCACACAACGTGACAACATCCACGCGAGAGGCCAAGACACGTGCGGGGATCAGCGCGGATATATGACGTCAGGATGGCGCAATTTGTTCTAAAAATAGAAAAATTGTCGCATATCATGGGTCCACGCGCATCCCAAGACTTACGGTCTCCGTCCCCGATTATGGCTCCTGACTTGGCGGGATAGCTTATCATTCAGTAGAATTTCAGTTAAAATGTTTAGATTCTCCATCCAATCAATATAGGAAACTCTCCCTAGTCCTCTCGCGTTTCTGCAATGGACTAGACACTTTTCAGCAGCGGCATTTTTGCGCAGTTTTGAGATTGAAAAAATTACCAGCATTAATTTCTCTCCTTAATTGTTGTGAAAAATACTTTAAAATAAAATATGATAATTGTCAAGGGCTGAAGCCAAGAAGGGATACTGTTTAACAACGGTGTAACCGGAAACCGTATGTGGTCGTTGAAACAGCACATTTGCAATAACATTATTTGATGGTTAAATAAAACGAAAATTTTCTTTGATTATAATGGCACTATCCTACAATGTATTAAAAATTAATTTTACTAAATAAATACTTGTGGTTGTTCTTTATCTCTAAAGTTTGCTGATTTCCCAGGTCCACAGATTACATATGTGGCATGTTCAGTCCGTGATTCAGCCTGGTAATCTGCTAGGAAAACAGGAAGCCTGGCTTAAATAAGTTTAAATTGTCTTCGCCTGTAAATTTTCCTGGAGATTACTCAACAAAGCTTTTTAGTGAGGTTGTGTCCCACGTGAAAGTGTGAAATAAAAGCTCATTTTTCTGTATGTGATGATATAAATTCCCTTAGCGTGTGGCCACTGAGCTGGTAAACTGCCAGGTAAAAGAGAAGTCGAGCTTGGATAAATACAGTTCATCTTCGTAAATTCCTTGGATTACTCGACAAAGGTTTGTGCCTGGAGGCCCCGCCCAAGTAGCCTGCGAACGCAGACGTATTTCCGGCTGTCACTGCTTTATTTTCGGCGGAGACAACCGACAGCCGGAAATACGTCTGCGTTCGCAGGCTACCGCCCAAGGGTCTAAACTCTTAACTTAAGTAAACAGCACTTTTGACAGAAAAATTAACTCAGAGTTCCTCGTCTCGTTTTAAGTCGCAATCTCATCGGTAGAGTTCGGTTTTAAGCGTTAGCCATATGCTAGCATTATTTTGTTCAGTTTCGATGGGTGTGTGTATAGTCTAAAAGGGTTTTCCGCCTGTTTAGCTCAGTTGGTAGAGCGCCGGACTGCCGTGCGGGTGGTCGAGGGTTCGAGCCCTAGACCAGACCAACACTCAGGGTCTTAAAATAACTGAGGAGAACGTGCTGCCTTTGTAATTATATCTGCAAATTAAACTAGGCTGTTTATGCTTTGGTCATGATCACCGCTGGAGATCAATGGAAGGTCAATACGTGCAAGATTCCTCGTCGCATTTTCTATCGCATGGGTCTTTAAACGTACTAAGCTTTAAAAGACTCAACTACCTCAAAATTGCATTTTTGTTCTCAACTTGCAACGCGCTCTGTTCAATTTCTGTGAGGGAAAGGGAAGGGCCGAAGTTTTAGCTGAAACGTCAAGATTTAAAACATTAACGATTCCTACGTAATGTTAACCAGAGCCTAGCGTTTGGTTTTATTTGTTATTTAGGTTGTTTGACTTATTTTCCACTAGTTTTTTTCAATACTTGTGACAAGCTGTTTATTCTCAGCATTTTAGAATTTGTTTCTGGCCTTATACGTTACGTCATGTTTTTGGTTTGCGAGTTGTATTATGACTGCTTATCCCGCATCGTATAGTTGTTGTCATATCAGTTGAGGTCTGGGGATATTTAAAAAATATCCCTTTGTCAGTTGAGTAAAACGAAGGTATTCGTTAATTAAAGACCAACCATTGATACAAACAAAATTTTAGGTCTTTGCCAAATAGATAAATTTAATATCCCTAAAGTTTGCGAAATTTTCCGACTCCTCAAGCTACATCTGGTTTTTGTCTGCCTACGGCTCAGCCGGGCGTGTCACAAAAATCATTTTGGTGGTTTAAACTGTCTGAGACGCAGGATATTTATTCTTAGTTTTTTCTTAACCTTTAAGCAGAGACAGCAGTACAAACAAGGTACGTAGTCGCAATGATTTTTGTTTTGTATGTATTTCTTGTTTTTCTAAGGGAGGTAAAAACTCCTACGTTAATTCTCTCTTTCTTTGCTGTTATTAATAGCTTTGATTTTCTAATTTGTCTTTATCATAGTCCCGGCATGAGGTTAGAAAATATAATATTAAATTTCAATCTTTACAGAAAAAGCCACACCACTCTTAGCTGATTTTCATACGGGTCCTTCAATCCTGGTGGAATTAAAATTTAAAAGTGTTGCTTTTTTCGGAGGCAGGAAATCTGTAGACTTTGGTCTTGCTTCCCTTTTTACGTGACTAGATTTACGCTCTGATTGTCCAATAGTTGACTTTTTTATTTCCTTTTTTGTCTATAAGATCTTTTATATAATTTTGTTCTGTCGGCTTTACATTACTATATATGTAGTTCGTGGTTGTTGACTTTACATGTTGTGTTGCACATTGGCAATTTCAGCTAAGGACACCCGAAAAAAGTGTGTGATAACCTTAATAGAGCAGTTCCGCTGAACTGTTTTGATTCATCGCCCGATTTGAAACGACAATTCTGATGAATAACATGAGTAAAAAGAACATTAGTTCCTCAGACATTTTAATACCAGATTAATTGTCGATTCAACTAATGAAATTTTTTCATATGAGTTAAAGATCTTATCTTTTCCAATGCTTTGAGTATTCATCTGTGTTTGAAATTACAAAAGGGGCAAAAACACACGACTCTGTAACACGTTTTTAGAAGAAGTATAGGCGTACGAGGAGGGCACCTTCGGACTTGACACAATGGCAGGAAGCATGAGTGTAGTTCAAACGCACACATGGCGCAGTAAATTAAAAAAACCTTCACAATTCTCAGGTCTAATGAAACTGTTATTATTCCAAAAACAGTTTTTTAGCATTTACCTTGATCTACAGTAAATCAGGAACTTATCAAAGAAACAGTTACTTCTTCCTCGTATGAGAAGTTCAAGAAAAATTTTAAAATGGCTCTTTGTGGAGTCATATTCAAAAAGGCTCTTTTCAGAGCCACCGCAAAAACAAAAGTATTGTCCTCATTTGCTTTGATTCATTTCACACTGTTTCGTTAATGTTTCAAGGAACATTTTACATTCTGAGTAATTCCTATAGTTTTCTATCAATTCTGAGAAATCAGTGCTTAAATTGGCCGTGCTTCCATATTTTAAAATAGTTTAAAGGACAATTTATAAGATGCCTCCTGGAAACGTACGAAGGATTTCCTTTCTATTTCATACATTTTTGGTCTCACGAAAGTAATTTAGATGTTTTTTTTAATGATAAGAGCTTTATGTTGAACACATGGCAAAAAAGTCCCGCAGCTATTACATAACATCATGAAATGACCCCTGATGTCAACACTCGTCTGGAAGGTATGGTTCCTTCGTTGCGTACCGGAGCACAGATTATGTAAGCTTACGTAAAACAAAAGAAATAAAAGACAGGAAACAAAACAACTCTAAATAAAGGCTAATCCCAAGTTACCAAAAATACAAAGCTTTCCGGTACCTGCAGAGAGACCCGAAGGTATGACAATGAAAGAGAGATATAAAACACTAAGGAGAATCTCGTGTTTTCAAATGTTCAACGGCCACCTGGTGTACGTCCTAAATCTCCGGCATCATCTTCAGGAAGTTCTTACGGCTTATGTAAAATAGCGACCCCTGTTTTACTGCCCGTAAGGAGAATCAAAAGGCTTTCACTGTAGTCAAAGCCAGGCTTGTAGGCTACTTTCTGTGATGTTTGGCTTGCCAAAACAGAGTTAAGGCCAAATGATATAAGGTATTATGTTTTGGAAAAGCCATATAGCGTTTTTGTGTATCGTGGAAATCCACTATTTGTTATTATGATTTTAGGGCTTTCCTCAATTTTCTCGGGATTCTCCAAAAAGTGGCATGCAGTTTCTCAGAACGTTGCTCAAAAATTTGCTCAAAAGTTGCTCCAAAAAACAAAAAAAGAAGCGTTTTGTTTCTCTCCCCTTTATTTGGTCTGATGACGGTGTTCAGCCTCAAAAAGTCCACAGTGGAAGTTTTTGCGGTACCTTTTATTGAGTATTGAGCCGAAAAAATATGAAAGAACATAATGTGTTATGTAAGAATTGGTATCGGCTTATGGGAGAAAAAATTCAAGCCATGACCACAAAACAAGAGCTTGGTACCTCTTAATGATTCTTTTTAAAATTTCCAACAAGCAGCCAATTCCTTTTTATATAGGAGTGCATTGCGGGGCATTGATATACTTATGAGTGAAAAGCTGACGTCCTGAGTAAACCGGTTGCACCCCCATCACTCTTGCTCGCTTTCTGTTTAAAAGCATTTCAAATCCCATGATGATACAGAATCTTATTGTTTAAAATTCGACAGCTTTAGGACAAGACTTACACTGGTAGACTTAGAGAGAACAATAGACTACGCTATTCGTTAAAGACCTTGTCCTAACAATCACCAGTACCAACAACGATGATAACATTTCAAATTATTACGACGCATAATCTCGCCTAGCTTGGACACGCATCCTTTAAATATTGATAGTTTTTTTTTCTATGTGACTAAGATCGTTTTCTCATACTATATTACCCATCTTTCCAGTCCTCCTGCACCTCTTACTCAGTATAATTTACAAACGTTTAACTGTCATTCATTACCTGTGAAGATGTTCTGCGACTTCGAGAGCACGCCACGCAGAAATGAAGTCGTGTTGCTGCCGCTAGAAGAGGTGCACCTCTATCTGTGTCTTTGCAATGCATCTATTATAATTTCAAGTAATATTTATTTTCTTTGTAAATGTTTTCGTAACACATAAGATGTTACGTGCTCGTTTTAAACAAAAATGTCTCTCATTGTTAGCTTTTTAAAAGTCTCGACCAAGAGAATGCTTTCTAAGAGTTACTTGGGCCACAGCTCATAGTAGTCCTAGTTTGGGAAGACTGTGATCTCAATAAGTAATTAAATTTCAACTCGTTTATTAGATATTATTAAATCTTGCAGTTCTCGGATCAACGGTTTCAGTCATTTCTCGGCTGACAGTTTATTTTTTACTAAATCTGAGCCGTCACCTTAATCCCATCCAGAGCTTCCAAAGAGCAGTCCAGAATGTTTTGATCCACATACCATAGTTAATACAAGTGAATGGTTATGAAGGCCGGCAAACATCAAAGGAGCAAACAAAATATGCTAAGAATTATGTTGGAAGGTCCAGGACGGTGCACAATCTTTTGTGTCACGTTGCGGTCATTCACTATACATGAGTTACATAACCAAAACATTTCTACTGCATAGTTCCTCGGTCAGTAAACGATTATCCTGTTTTGCGCACGGTCAAGGCCAAAAGGCCGTACTGAAATTCCCTGTTTTTGCTGTACTTTCAAGTTTGAAACAATAATCCTTCCATTTGCTCAATGTTCTTCATTGAACATTATTCTTCTTCAAAAAGCCGTGCGTAGGTTGTAAGATTTTGACATCTGTAAGGCGGTAAAGCAAGTTTAGCAACGCTACTTGACCAATCTAGGCCCTCTCTTCTCTTATTGCATATGAGCGCTTTCTCATTCAAATTTGCCGGTTTCGGGAATTATGAATACTAAAGAACTTTGTCGAGTTTCATATCCATTCCCCTCCATTAACTATGCACACAGCAAATTAACAGAATAATTAACAAATCGAATGTAAATTATTGATCCATATTGGGCCAACTTTTTTGTGGAAAAATTACTCTGCGAGTATTTATCTGATTCACTTCAATTTGCAACAGTAAAAGATATTTTTATGGTGAATGTTTCTATCGTTTTAGATTTTTTGTTTTTTGCATTTTTGGCGGGAAAATGACGTCTTAGAACTAAAGTGAAATTTCTAAATTTATATTGTTAGAGATTTGATGTTTGTTGCTGAAAGATGATCTTGAAACAAACTCAAAACTGAAAAAAAGTTCTTCGATATCTTGATTCAGTCCAGAGATATAATACAATGAAAATTGCTTAAATTATATTTTTAGTAACAAATTTTGACATTGTAACAATTGTATTTCTTGATTGAAATAAGATATTTTGATATTTTTTTTGTTTAATGTTAGTTAAAGGCCTTCTTTCATCAGAGCTTAATAAATGTACGAAAATAAAAATTTAAAATTTTAACTCCATTTTTGTGACGTCATTTTCCCGCCAAAAAATTAAAATGTTGACAAACTAATACCACCAAATTTTGTGTCTCAAAAGTATCTAATAGTGTTTCAATTTGAGCTTGTAAGGATAAAATGTTAAAAAGTTATTAAAAGTTGGCCCAATTTGAACAAAAAATTTCCCACCGTGTGTGGTTTAGCGCACTCTGTTTAACTAATAGATTCCATGTTGCCGTGCGTCTGTTAAGTAATAGATCAGGGATGACGTCAAAATGTGGTAAGAACAAAAAAGTGGCACACGAGGCGTAGCCGAGTGTGTCACTGATATTCTTACCACATTTTGACGTCTTCTTGCCTTCGTTGCCTTGATATAATAACGAAAACCTTTTCAAAATATTTCAAAATAACGCGAAAGCCGGCCTTTACCCCGCCTTTGCCCGCTTTGGCGAACACGAAAAAAAGCCAGTTGACGTGATCTATGATCTATACAAAATGAAGCAATTTCATTGGTTAATATGCATAGCAAAGAATTGTGATTGTTCGAGAAAAATCACGCCACTGTCAAACCTAACTCGAGCGTGGCTTCTCGTAGAATGAAAACTTACAGCGAAAACAGAATTGAGCTGCGAAATCTACAAATCTTGTCATCGGAGCAGCCCTGGGAGCCGAAAAGCTTGGACGTTGCCTTGAAAATAACAATAGTTGAAAAAACCCTCGAAATACTTGTGGTTGCGGTCAACTTAAAGGCCATTTGATTCGAGTTTTGAATGAAAGGAGCGTAAATGACGGTGGAGATTTTTGTCTTATGTAGTTAGTGATTCTCAAATCAGCTTGATATAGTGTCGAAGACACATCTTAGCTGCGATTTTGTTGACCGTGAACTGTGGTTAGCTATCCTTAGCTCCCTGCTGTGCCCTGAAACGGACAGGAACATTCGCATCGGAAAGCAAGGTTATGTATTTATTTTACCGATTTTAAGAAGTGATGTTTTGATGTTTCATTCCTGACATCAATCAGTGTGTCAACAGTTGTTTTGACAATGCAAAAAGTTGAATTTTTTAAATAAATTAATCTCAGAAACATTTTGTTAAATTCGAGTTAAAGCAATGGCTCTCGGTAGCCTGCGAACGCAGACGTATTTCCGGCGGAAACAGTGACAGCCGGAAATACGTCTGCGTTCGCAGGCTATGGCTCTCGGCTTACCAAGACCAAGTTTGTGTGTGGTTTAGTCTCGCTCGACTGCCGACTGAGACTGCTAGAAAATTATTTCATTATATTATAATTTTCTAAAAGAAACGGCTTTATCTTTCGTTTTCTGGCTTCTCGAATCTGTTCAATGCCTCGGCAAGACGTTTTTGTACTTTATCTTTTGCCAGTCAAGTAGAATATTGTCCTAATTCTCCGCAAAACTTTCCGCCATTTTAAAACGGCAGAGGGAAAAACTTTGTAATGATGACGTCAATCGTGCATCTGTTCTCTAATAAATCACTGATAGGCGAGAACCTATCAAAATGGGAGAATAACTTGAGTTATTATATAAACTCTTATCGACAACGATACGCGTCATCACAGTGTGATGACGCGTATCGTTGTCGATAAGAGTACAGACCATGCTAAACCGCATTCGATTTGTTAAGTCCATTCCTCTCTATTAAAATTAACAGAATAATTCATTATCTAATCATCGCCCGAAATTTGGAGTCACGCGGTTTCGAAATTTCATCATAGCAGAACACGGATAAAACAATCTCGAAGTCCATATTTACTAATTTGTTCGATGACCGAAATTAATCAATTGCCGTGGTGGACTACTGTTTCAGTATAAAAAACTATGATTTAAGACTCCAGCGAAGAGGCTACAAAAATTCACCCAGCATCGCGACGGAGAGTTAGAAACTTCGCGCAGCGAACAAAGCTTGTGCTAAGCAATTCGGAATCAGATTTTTATTTCAAAACCAGTAAACTGTACCCTCCCAATACCCTCCCAAAACATTGAATAAAGTGAAAAAAGCCCTCTCGATCAAATTCATACGAGAAATAAGTTGATGAGGCCTTTGTATCAGACTTACAACTATTCTTGAATAAATATCTTCGTATAGGAATTGAATCTAGAAGTACGACATCCGTGGAAGGAAAATGTTCAAGCTCAATGTGAGAAAATGACATGACATTCATGGCAAATTTCTTTATAATGAGGTCCTCTCGTCGATATTCACAGAACATTAATTAAAAGATCTGTACTGAGACATACCTTGTAAATGAAATCAGCCAAAATAACCCTCCTACATAAAGCAAATTACAATTTGGCAGAAACTGTTGTTTTAACAGGCCTTCAACAACATGAATAGAGCGGTAGCCGAATAGAGCATTTTAAGAAGGAAAGCTTTAATGAAGAAAAAATCCTGACTGTCGCGTTACATTACTCACCTGACTCAGTACGAATAAATTACAAAATACTTATACATGTCCCTACTGACTCATGCACGTGCATTCTTGTACGTTTTACATGAATTAGCACATTATCAAAACTATGAGCCAGGCAACCGGGAATGGTCTAAAACAGGAGCCCATCACTAGGAGCCTGCAACTCCCATAATAAGCCAATGCAACGGCATTTTTACAGATCAGTCTATTTTTAGATATTTTTCCCGCGAAATAGGCCAGTTTCAGTATACATGAGCACGCCTCAGTGAGGATAAAACAATGCGGCCTCAGGTGAACATGTCGACATCATGTCGACATACCAATATTAGTCCCTGCTTTTGATTGTAATTGGTCACTGAGGTTCCTGTGGGGATCTGAATTCGAGATAAATTGAAACTAAAAATAGATCGGTCTGTAAAAACGCCGTGACAGGAATGCGGGGTAGTTGCAGGCTCCAAGTGTAACGTTATTCACACTTAAACTTCTACAGAGCGTTCTAGTTTTCCAGCTTTACTAACGGCCTCATACTCAATGGGTTTTAAAATACCTTGTAAATAAAGTGGAGTTCGAGAGAAATTTGCGCCTTCTCAATCCAATGCAAACCTCCGTCAACCTCTGCGGAAACTCATCACTATAAATCCGAAATGATGACTGGAATTGCGTTGCACTTACCATTTACCGGTAGCTGCACGGGACAAAATAGACAGTTAAAAAATGTTAAAGAGGAGACCCAATGAAGGTGGAACTGACATATGTCTTAGATAAGACCAGGTAATTTGCCTTGTTGGGTCGCAAATGGTATAATATTTGATTATGAAGAGGAAGAGACTGGAACCGAACATGTTGTCAAAGCAACATCAAAATGTGTACCATCTGGTATATTTTGTAGGGAACAACATCCCTGCCAAGTTTGAATAGCATTGCTTTATTATTGGTAGAGATATTCTTAATTTTGTGTCTCACCACTGTACTTGCACAACCAGTGACGTCATCAGTGACTAAACTTGCATAATAGGAAAACTTAAATATCTCTGGAACCAAAAAAGATATCTCAAATAGAAAAACGCCATTTTACTGTACTTTGAAAAGTCTTTTAAATGAGCGTATTTTTTAAATGACTTTTCTTTCGGGTCATGTGCGCTTTAACTAAACCTTATAAAATTTTGGTAAAACCAGCCAGAACACCACAGAAACAGCACTAGCCATATGTTCGATGCTGATAACATCTGGAAAGATGCAAAGGACGTTATATCAGGCATTAATGCCTACAGATCCACTCCAGAATTATTTTAACACCGCCCTTACCAAAACAACCCTAATTTTAAACTTCGCTGTCATCTGCGACTTCATCAGGATGAATCTGCGAAAGTTGACAATAAATAATTTATATCATCTGGAAGCCATTCATGAAGAAGAAAAATGCGGTCTTTACAAGTACGGCAATAAAAAAAGAAATCAAAAAGATTTTTACCTGGAAGTCTACACTGAAGGTTACTTCGCTAACACAAGGCGAAACCACATCTTCTAGTTTTTCTTCGTACGCTCGTTTTGTGAGAAAATTAACATGCCCAAACAAACATTTATGCTAAACTAGGGACAGTGAGCGCAAGAAAATGCTCCGTATCGACGCAATGCGTATAAAAAGCATCCTTTTCCAAAACATCGGAGCTTTACATGGTTCCTCTACGAACACATCCATTTTAAAAATTGATCTGATCACTTCACGACACGACTTTGACAATATACTTGGAAATGATGCATTCTGGGACGCGGGATATCTTCCTCCTTTAACTGAGTGCGATATTAAGCACTTAATGACTGGCCACAAGGAAAACAGTGAGTTTTGTTTCCCCGAGGCGAAGCCGAGGGGAACATTGAGGTCGAGGGGAAACAAAACTCACTGTTTCCCGAGGGGCCAGTCATTAAGTGTTTTGTTATACCTCCCGACTCAAATAGAGAAAAAGCTCCGAAAAAAAATGATTCGCTTGGCGCCATTGCATACACTGGCCACACTCGCAAAATTGAGCGGCTGCCAAAACCAACCTGGCCTGCAGTCTTTTTCTTTGCATCTCACAAAAAATATAGACAGTACTAAAGTTGCTTTGGCGTCTTCTAATGCTTTACTCGAGCATTTTGAGTTTGATTTGATCAAGAGCAGCATATTTTGTTGTAAATTACACAAATACTTTCCTACCTGGCGACGGCGATCGACGAGCGAGTTGACGAACGTGGGCAACCCATTTTTGGCGCCAAACCAAAAGCTTGGAGACAAAACGTTCATATTTTCCCTTTTGTTAATCTGCATGATATGTTTTTGCGACTATAAATCCCTTTTCTTGAATAATGAATGCCGTCTCTAATGAGAAACGTTGTCCTACTTCAATGGCTTTTCAACATCAGGCCGACTACACAAATTTCCCGCGGTTTCAAGGTGTACAACTTGATCACGTGCGAGTCCAAAGTTCAAGGTGTTGTTTCCCTAGGGCGTCATTGAGTTTTGTTCGCCCTAGGGCGTCATCGAGTTTTGACCAACTGGGCACGTGACACGTTCTCCTCCAATCAGGAAACGTATTTGAGTTGGGAGGTATAACAAAAGAATTAGATCATCTGCATATTAACAGACAATTTAAAGAAGAACCATTTGATGTTACTTTAGGATCTGTGCCTTGTCTATCAAGAAGAAAAGGGATTAAATTGAAAAGCATAGGAGACGGGAGACATAGTCGAAAAATTCGTTTCGTTGATCACCATGTGCCATGAAGCATTTTGTTTTCTACTTAAAGAGTTTTAATCAGGTCAATTTTGTCCAAATTTTCCACCAATTTTGTATTTCAGCAATTTGTAGAATAGATCGTCGTGCCATATTAAAGCCTTTTTATGTCTAGTGCGACAATAGCTATATTTCGGGTTGGATTTTGAGTCAGGATTTTGACTCATGTACCGGCTCCAGTCAGGATTTCGCCGAAGCAAGGATCTCCAGCAGAGGAGCTTGTGCTTAGCTTCTACTCGCACTTTTGCTCGCAGTTAGCTTATACGGCCGCTCGGCCTGACTGCTCCAAAGGCGACATAACTATTTCATATTAACAGGGTAAATGAAAATAAGTCAACAACTCATTTGACTTACACTGAAATGTTCTCATGAAACAAGTTGCAAACTCATGATTTTTTTTCGGTGTAATTGCAGCTATAAGGAAAGGCATTTTTTGGTTTATCAGTGGAATCATTCAAAAATATAAATATTCAAAACACTTGGAGGGAAACGGTCTTTCTTCCATGCGAAAAAACTTGTCCGTGAAAACTTCATCGGTCTCGGATTGTCAGTAATGATCTGTTAATATATTCAACAAGAGGTCGTTAATGCACAGAGCATGACTTTCTCATAAACCGAATTTTTAAAATTTCTAAGAAACTAATGCTTTGTGTAATCAAGTTACTTATGTCGATTCAAAGTGGACGATAATTTTCAGAGAAAGGTCAGCATAACTACCTTATAGAGGTTACTGTAGACACTTTTTCGGATGTCATCGACCTTCTCGGATTAGTATACATGTTACTGAAAAATGTCTAAGAAACTCATGCTCTGTGTAATCCAACTACTTATGTCGATTCAAATTGGGTGACAATTTACTGAGAGACAGGTCAGCCTAACTGCTTTATTAAACCCTCTCTCGGATGTCATTGACCTTCTCGGATTAGTACAAATAACCAATTTTACTGAAAAATGTCTAAGAAACTCATGCTCTGTGTAATCAAGCTATTTATGTCGATTCAAATCAGGTGATAACTGAAACTCTCAGGTCAGCCTAACTGTTTTGTTGAGGTTACTGTAGACCTTCTCGGCTCTCCTTTGCTACATTATGACTACAATCAGTTAGGTGTTTCAAAGTCAACCACCACCAAATACATCTCAACACAGAGGTTTTTTTTTTTTTTTTCAACAAGCTACATTTTATTCGGCAATTACTGACATTACTTACAATATTTAGTGACTATCAGACGTACAGCCAATCCTAACATAACTTACACTACTGGCACGTTTTACTATACAAACGTCGCCTACAAAATTTACATTTCTTACAAACTAGACAGCACAACACAGACAACACAGAGGTTATGAAAAGTGCTACTCTGTAAATTAGTCTAATTGGAAGAAAACGGCAGTTGCAAAACGAGCGATGTCGCTTCAAGCAAATTTATCGCATATCGAATTCAACTGCATAAACAAACTATTGCGTTAACAAGCCTGGACATCCTGTTTCTTGCTTAGTGATCTCTCTCTCAAATTCAGTTATAAAAGATTAAATAGACGACTCGATTGAGGTCTTGAACTACTTGAATGTCTTTTTAAATATTCCAAGATTTCGCCTCAGTCGAATCGTCAGTTTGATCACCCAACATGCCACAGTTAAACCTATAGTATTAAGGGGACCCCATGACACCCTCTATTAAGTGGACAGCAGCACAAATCCACTTTTTCTTTCCCCAGATTTACTGTAAACAATAAACGGACATTGGGAAAAAGGTGGCATGTTGTTCGTCCATGTGTTAACAGGTTAATAGATCCGTAACTTAATTTTGCCACCAGAACTCGTCTTAAAAAAAAACAGGAAATACGATGTCTGTTTACGCAAAAAAATGATCAAATTAATAGTATTGCGTGACCTTACCGACCAAAAATTTTTCTGGTAAACATTCCTATTTGTAATCAGAGTGAGACATGCTTCTTCCTTCATCAAATAATCAAATCGAGTTACTCGTCATTGTTTATGGAAATACGGTCAGATTCCATAGTTTGTATTGTACGTTTACGGGAATTCGAATGGTATTTAACCCTTTGGAAGCCTTTCAAGAGGAATATCAATGCGACCCTTTCAAAACGAAGACTTGGGGAACCTATTTTCAGCGGAAACCCTGTATTAAGCGGACACTAGCAAGGAGACCAAGGGTGTCCGCTAATGTACTGTAGAAAAAATTCAAACTTTGACTAAATTCTTATGTTTTGCATCGAATCAACAACGAGAGTTCTTTTGCGACAAAAAGAATGCTCTCTTACGGTTTTTTGTTTTGTTTTGTTCTGTTTCTTCATTTTCCGGCTTTCTTTTTTTTTAAGTTGTCTCAGTAATCTATGGATAAAATTTTGTGCCAAATTCGCTTACCCAAGAACAGAGTCCTTTTTCATCCATTTTGGAAGGTTTGTTAGCATTCCGCGCTGACGCCGTCGGCACTTAAAACGTGACGAGGAACAATTGACTTCGAACACATGCATTTTTGCACGTTTGTGGCAAATCAAAAATAAAATGTATAGCAGACTGCTGAATTTAATTTAAATGATGTTTTTGCGCAAAACTCGCATGCGTTTCAAGTTGTTAGAATTTTCTTTTTCTTGCGTTGGAAAATGTACATAAAATGGTAATTACAAAGGGATGCTACTGCAGGCGTGTGTGGGTCGTATTTAGCGACTGTAGGCGATATTTGAAAGGATAACCTCTTCTTTCAAAAATGGTCTTGAAGGATTAAGGGCCTGGCACATGGGGAGGAGTCAACTAGTGCAAAACTTTGTCAACTTATCCCCGGGAATTTACGAAGATGAGCTAAATTTATCCAAGAACGACTTCCCAGCGCAGTGGCTACATGTTCACTGAAGTTACATTACCTCACAGAAAAATGCGATTATATTTCTTTGTGCGTGTCCCTGCAGCAGATTCTAACACAGCTATATAAGTTGTTCGCATAGGAACTTCCATCAGTGAATCGTCCACTAGCTGGCTTTATAAGGACTGTCAGAAAACTGACGACACTGACTGTGGTTGATGTAAGTAGGCTAAGCCGGCACACCTTAACGATTGTTGATGTTCTTGTGTTGTTGAGTGAATATCTTGTGCAATTATCCATGGTTAATATAAATTTTACAAACGGGACAGCGATATCCTAACTGGGAAAAAAAATTGACTATTTTCTTCATGGAAGCTGATGTTCTAGGCCAGGAGATTAAAAATTCACTTCACAGTTCTGCCGTGAGAGAGCGCAACCTATCACTGTAAGCTTTATAAAAGAATTTTAATAGTACTTACTAAAAAGAAATTTCTTACAATACGTCTTTTTCTTGACACGATATATGAGGATGTCAATGACTTCCAAAGGTCCACACTGGGCGTTTGCCTGCACTGGCATGCTTATTTCTGTGGTATTAGCTCAGTCGAGATTTCTATGAGGTGATAGTTGATGAGGCCGAAGGCGAGACTGCTCAATTACACCTAGAACGCCATTGAAAAGCTGGCTTGAGACTGGCACGGTTTGAGAGGTGCGTTAAGACTCTCTAAATAACAGCGTCAGTATTACGATTTTCAATTTTATGGTTTGAGATTTCTCGTTTCTGCCCTATTTGCCATTAGTAAGTTACTCGTTTTTAAACTTTTTTTGTGGAATTCATTTCAGATCATTTCAGTTCAGTTACTTTTCTTGGAGCAGCATATCCACATATCAATCCTGATGGGAAATCTTGGTGCATTCACCGTGTTATTTTGTTTCCTCGTGGAAATAAATTGTAGTAAGTGATTTGTGCTGTGAATCTAATGCAATTTTTAGAGAAGGTGTCTAAATCGTCAGAAAGCATTTCTATCGCGGCAGCTAGAGTAATTATACAAGTGAATAAATTTGAATTGCGTGGAAGGATATGAAGACATAATCGATTATCCAAATACTGCGATGATCAATCATGTCTCCATGAAGTTCACTATCTTTGTGCTCACTACTAAAGCGTTCGCCGCTTTTTTTCCTTGTTTTCGTCATTATGTTGTGAATTCATTTTAACGAAACACCCACTCCGAAGTTTGGATCAATGCTTTCATTTTACTGATGGTAGATCTAAGTGTTTTCGGGTAACACCTTTCCAAGACAATATAATTCTTGTTGCCATAAAATTATCTCAAAATTGAAGGCTTCTTATTTCCGCCGTGAATACTATTGTCACAGTTGTATTTTTTTGAGAGTTCAAAAAAGTACGCTGGGCGAAGGAAAATGTAAAACTTGAAAATGTAATGCCGTACTTTGAGGTCGTCTAAAGTTATTCAATTTTAAAAACATTGCGAAGCACTGCAATTATCATTATCATTATCATTATCATTATCATTATCACTATCACTATCACTATCACTATCACTATCACTATCACTATCATTATCATTATCATTATCATTATCATTATTATTATCATTATTATTATTATGATCATTATTATCATTATTATCATTATTATTATTATTATTATTATTATTATTATTATTATTATTATTATTATTAGGAC
>JAHPZR010011996.1:50000-51993 GCA_019787425.1 Platygyra sinensis
CTACTACTACTACTACTACTACTACTACTACTACTACTACTACTACTACTACTACCACTACCACTACTACTCCCTCTTCTACTCCCACTACCACTACTACTACTACTACACACTGAAGACGTGAACGTCTCATTAGACGATGCTGTGAACATTCTAACTGCGACATCAAAAATCTGCCTCAAGATTAAAACCAAAAAATCTCGCAAACGTATTAAGGCAACGGCTAACAAAAAATGGTTCGACCGTGAATGTCGTCTAAAAAGACACGAGTTACGGAAAGTATCAAATCAAAAACATCGTGATCCCTTTAACTCTGAGATACGGGAGAAATTTCACAAAACCTTGACTGATTACAAAAAGCTTCTTGACTCAAAGAGGAGAGCATTTCAGACTGAAAAATCTCTTAAACTCGACGAACTAGGATTAAATCCCAACAATGCATCGTTTTGGAATTGTTTAAAGTCAATGGACGATACTATTGTCGAAAATGTCCCCGCCCCTATCTCGGAGGAAACGTGGCTCAACCACTTTCAATCTTTACACTCTAAAGACCCGAGAACTTCCATACAACAACAAGAAATCTACAATGAGTTGCAATCATTGGAAAAAGAAAAAGAACAGCTTAACTATTTAGATCATACGATAACTGAACAAGAAATACGCCAAGCAGCAAAGAAATTAAAAAATGAGAAATCCCCATTCGTTGACAAAATTAGAAACGAAATGATCAAAGCGAGCCTTGAATCGCTTATGCCTGTTTATATCAAACTTTTTAATCTTATTCTGCAATCTGGGAAAATGCCAGATATTTGGTGTCAAGGCCTTATAACTCCGATCTACAAATCGGGTGACAAGAGTGACCCAACAAACTATAGAGGCATATGTGTATCTAGCTGCCTTGGAAAAATGTTTAGCTCCATTTTAAATCAAAGACTATATTTGTACTTTGAAGAAAACAAGATATTACATAATTCCCAAATTGGCTTTCTGCCCGAAAACCGTACTGCAGATCATGTTTTCACGCTGAGGACCTTAATAGACAAATATGTTCACTACCATAAGGAAAAAGTCTATGCTTGTTTCGTAGATTTTCGTAAAGCTTTCGACTCCGTTTGGCACGAGGGGTTGTTCTACAAACTACTCAAGATCAATATAGGAGGACACTTTTACAACCTGATTAAAACCCTTTATTGCAGCTCTACATGTTCCATAAGAATAGCAGAAAACAAAACTCGATCTTTCTCATACTCAAGAGGTGTACGTCAAGGATGTATTTTAAGTCCCCTTTTATTTAACCTATATATAAACAATTTGCCGTATTTATTCGAAGACACGATGTCTGATCCATTCGTTCTTCCAAATGGAACCAAAATAAACTCACTCCTATATGCAGATGATTTGATTATCCTGTCAAGATCCAAAATAGGGTTACAAAATTGTCTAAACGCGCTCTCTTCATACTGCGAAACATGGATGTTAAAAATCAACCCAAAGAAAACAAAAATAATGATATTTCAAAAACGCCCAAGGAAATCTGTTGACACAAACTTCAAAATAGGCACCGAAACAATTCAAATTGTTCAAGAATACACCTATTTAGGTACACGTCTAACTCCAACAGGAAACTTTACTCTTGCACAAGAACACTTAAAAGAAAAAGCTCTACACGCTTTCTCTAGTATACGAAAACATACACTTCTTCATAGACTAAATCCCAATACCGCATCACAGATTTTTGACACAATGATATTCCCGATCTTAAGCTACAACAGTGAGGTATGGGGGATGTACACTAAACAGGACTTTAAAAAATGGGACAATTCCGCAATAGAAAAAATTCATCTCAAATTCTGTAAACGCTACTTAGAAGTAAACAATAAGGCCTCTAACTCAGCGTGTAGAGCCGAACTAGGAAGATTACCACTAATTGTCCCAATTAATCAAAAAATTATGAAATATTTTGTTTATCTAAACAACAAAAATGATTCTTCTA
>JAHPZR010011997.1:0-15173 GCA_019787425.1 Platygyra sinensis
ATAATAATTTAAAACTGAATGGAGGAAATTTGATTGGTGGTATCAATACTTGGGCTATAGGCTTAGTACGCTACAGTGCGGGGGCGGTGCACTGGACCATGGAGGAAATGGCCAGCATGGATAGGAGAACTAGGAAGATCTTGGCAATGAATGGCTGGCTACACACCAGGAGTAATGTTGCAAGGCTGTGTCTGTCGCGAAAGGAAGGATTGATTGGAAGAGGATTGATTGGAATCGAGGAGTGTGTAAGGAACGAAAGAAAATCTCCGTACGGCTACCTAAGGGAGAGGACAGGGTGGATGGTTCAAGCGGCGCTGAACGGCTGAAGGAGAAGGTGGTTGTTGAAGAAGAGAACCTCTAGGACTAAGAGGAGGATAAAAGAAAAGAATGTTAAGAGCTGAAAGGAGAAAGCCTTACACGGTGACAGTTGTCCAACAAACATCAGATTTAGCTGGGGAGGAGTCTTGGGGATGGCTTAGGAATGGATTCTTAAAAAAGGGGACAGTAGGTGTGATACTAGCTGCACAGGAATAAGCTTTAAGAACCAACTCTATCAAGCACAGCGTAGATAAGACCTTAGAGACACCACTGTGTAGAGTGTATGGAGAATCCACTGAAACAGTGTAGCACATTGTCAGTGGATGCAAACTAAGAAGCTTGCCCAGAATGAGTATAAGAAGCGCCACGACAAGGTAGCCCCAGGCCTGAGGTAGCCCTGCGGGTACACTGGGAGATGTGTAGGAAATATGAGATTGAGTGTACTGACAAATGTTATGACCATCAACCCTTGCCAATTGTAGAAAATGGAGAGGTGACAGTCACCTGGGTATGGAGGTATATCTATGACAAAATTCAATAAGAAGGAATTGATATCAAATTATCCAAATTGTACATGCATCAATCCAAAGCTGAATAGCAACAAGCCAATTCTATGTTCCAAATTGGGAATGCATCCAACCGAAGCTGAAGGACATAAACCCGTTTCGGGTATCATGCAGCTAGTCAAAATGCAGAAAGGCATACTGAGTGGTAAATGACATAACGCAAAGAGACTTAACGCAAAAAGGCATAACGCGAAAAGGCATAACGCAAAAAGGCATAACGCAAAAAGGTATAACGCAAAAAGGCATAACGCAAAAAGGCATAACGCAAATAGGCATAACGCAAATAGCAATAACGCGAAAAGGCATAACGCAAATAGGTAGCTCTTAAAAGGAGGTCGAAAGGAAACATAATCACTTTCGAAACCACTTTCTTCCTGGCGTAATAGTTCAGTAAAAATTCTCCTCAAATATTGAGTCAAGACATTCTGAGTGGAAGAAGGTATCGCCCTCTTGCAAACATCTTCTCAGAGCACTGACCAAAAGGTACGAAGGCTCTTGTTGTTCGACTTTCGCGCATGCCCAGCTCCTGCCTACGGCCGCTGATTATTTCACGTGATGCCTATTTGCGTTATGCCTATTTGCGTTAAGCCTCTTTGCGTTATGCCTATTTGCGTTATGCCTTTTTGCCTTATGCCTTTTCGCGTTATGCCTCTTTGCGTTATGCCTATTTGCGTTATGCCTATTTGCGTTATGCCTTTTACCACTCAGTATGCCTTTCTGCATTTTGACTGTTTGTATAAAAAATCATTTATTGCAGTAGATATATCTAGCAACCTTTGTGGCATTTCAGGTGTAAAAGTATGGGATCACCTAATAAAAGGGTTCTCCAAATCTCCACTGGCGCGGTGGCCTCATGGTTAGTGCGCTCGTCTCTGGATCGAGTGGTCCGGGTTCGAGCCCTGGCCTGGGACATTGTGTTGTGTTCTTGGGCAAGACACTTTACTCTCACAGTGCCCCTCTCCACCCAGGTGTATAAATGGGTACCGGCGAATTTAATGCTGGGGGGTAACCCTGCGATGGACTAGCATCCCATTCAGGGGGGAGTAGAAATACTCTCAGTCGCTTCATGCTAAGGAAACCGGGATAAGCTCCGGCCTGATGGGCCACTTGGCTCGTATGCAGACTTTACCTACCTACCCAAATCTCCACTGAAACAGTGGGTATTATATCAAGGGGTGGATGTATGCACGGGAATTGTTGTAAGAAAAAAATCACAATAAGAAGAAAATAAAATTTAGTCAAAAATTGTTAGATGTTAAAGAATGCACTAACGTTGAGGGACTGAATACTCTCTTGTCATTGAAAAGGAAAAAAATATACAGCATTTTTCGTTCTATAAAAATATGATCTATGTGAATCGAAATTAACAGATTAATGGTATTTTTGTTCTCAAAAATATGGGGTCTATGTGATTAAAAATTTTATAGATTATTGGTATTTGAATTCTCCATTGAGAAATAGCCAAGTGGCATGATGAACATCATAATAGAACCAAATGTTATCTTTAGAGTCTAAGCTGTTATTAATATTCCTTTTTGCAGTGTGGTCCAGTGCTGAGATGTAAGAATCCATTCTGTTATCAGGTACTTTGAACAGCCATAACCATTAATCTGTTAATTTCGATTCACATAGATCATTTTTTTAGAACGAAAAATGCTGTATATATTTTTTTTCCTTTTCAATAACAAGAGAGTATTCAGTTTTTCAAATACTAATTGTAATTTTCATACAATGTTTTTATTACATTAAATCATTTAAACTTACATTTTTGGGTCTCTGAATTTTAATTTTTTTTTTTTTTTTTTTATGTTTTAAATAGATACCCCTTGGGTAAAATTTTGAGTTTCATTCATATACACATCAAAATTTTTTAAGTTTAAAAAAAATTTTTTTTCCCTCCTCCTAACTTAATCACTAATTTTAACCTCCCCCTTTCTCTAATGACCACTCCATGCTAATCTCTCCATTATATAATTATTATTATCATTATTGTTGCACTGCCTTGTGGTTGACGTGGCTGCTTTGCAGTTTGTTGGTCCCTCAACGTTAGTGTATTCTTTAAAGTGCACCTAACCCCAAAAATTTTTTTTCGCTAAAACAATAAAGCTTATTTTGTGGAGTAATTAGCCGCAAAAATTTTTCGATTTGGTTAAATCCTCGAATTTCTGTGCCCCCTTGAAACCGAGTTTCGTATGGTTCACGACCGAACATAAGGAGTCTGGGGAGAGTAAAGCCGTGACGTCACTTCGAGAACGAAAGCTTCGGCTGTCCCAGTCGGGCCTTTTACTCTGTGTGAGCGTGGAAGCCTTTTTGCCGCACAAGTTTTTCGCTGGGGGCTCCACAGTCGACAGATTTCTGTTTTTATCAACAATATCTTCTACTTCGTCGGATTCTGAAATGAGCTTTGACTCAGAAGACTCCGAAATTTATTATATCGCTGAAGGGAATGATGACTCGCACCTGTAAACAAAGCAAAGTGAATAGTTAAACGATGACGGCCGAGCTGATTTATATGCTGACAACTCTCTGGCCAACGAAGAATGGATAGACAAAATGAGGTGGATGCTGACAAAGAACTCGAACGAGCTCTGATGGACAGACCCGAGGGCAATGATATGTAGAAGTCAAAGAGACTGTAGCGTGTGGTGCGTATATTTACTAAATTCGCGCATTCTTCGATCTCGCATTAACACACTTTCGTATGAATAAAAGTCAAGTCCGTTAACTTTCTCAAATTATTTTAACTTCACTCGTTCAACGTAGACCAAAATGATTATCCCATGACACAATGTTTGTGTTCTTTTCCTGCGAGTGTGGAAATTGTAGCGTCGCTTCCCTTCAAAACATCAGCGAATGTTATTGTTGTTATTATTATATTAGAGTGAGTTAGAAGGTTGTCAAGACTCAAAGAAGAGTGATCTTGTTCTTGAAGATATTGGTGCTGATGTTACCTTAAAGTGTGTTACTGAATATCCAGGAATTAAACCTGTATGGCTTCAGAAATGGAGTTTTAAGATTAGTAGTGGGCAAATACAAAACTATCTGTCGGCTGTGCCGACTGACTGCTGTTGTTTCTCAGATCAGATGCAACAACGGCTTCATGAATCGATGGACGGTTATTCCAAATTCGTCTCGCTTAAGTCACTGAGTCAGCAAAATCCCTTCCTCTCTCTGAAAATCCAGGCATCGAGCGAGATCATCTGGTTTGAAAGTGAAATACTCTATGGAACAGATCACCGAACTCTTAGACGGCTATCACTTTGCACGAATCGAGCCATCACTTTGTACGTTTCTTCTCTTCAGGACATCTCTCCATAAAACGTATGGCATAAAGCGGAGTACCTCCTGTAAGTTTGTTGTGTTGCTACATCACACTACAGCGCACCTGGCTAGCATTTTTTTCGAACAACTTTTCCAGCCTTTCCCACAGAAACAAGTAAATATGCGAATCTCAGAATCATCGTGTTCTCGATCTGACGTCACATCCGGCCCTCGACCCATTCTCCGTTAAACTCGGTCGTGGACCAAAATGGCGGCAATTTCACGTACTTTGACGAGCCATAGAAAATCAAAGATTTAACCAAATCGAAAAATTTTTGCGGCTAGTTACTCCCCAAAATAAGCTTTATTGTTTTAGCGAAAAAAAGTTTTTGGGGTTAGGTGCACTTTAACACCTAACAATTTTTGACTAAATTTTATTTCCTGTTATTTTCGATTTTCTGCTTACAACAATTCCTGTACATACATCCACCCCTAGACATAATACCCACTGTTTCAGTGGAGATTTGGAGAACCCTTTTATTAGGGATCCCATACTTTTACACCTGAAATGCCACAAAGGTTGCTAGATATATCTACTGCAATAAATGATTTTTTATACAAACAAATTCAAGAAATATTTATTACTTTCGCCGTATTCATACCAGGTCGCCCTTGATCTTACAATTGCCCCTTGTGCAATAAATTCGTACATACGATCATAGTCAGTTTGAAGAATTTCCAGATCATTCAAATTTTTTGAGCTTGGGTCTTTATCGCATGCCATTTGACAATTTTTTATCTTTCTTTCCAAACTCGTTAATGTTGCTCTTCTTTCTCTAGCCTTGATTTTACTATAGACAATTGTTTCTTGTCGAATTTTATATTTAACGTAATCCCATAGAACACGAGGATCTTCAATTTCTCTACCTTCCTGAATCCACGTGCCATATTTATCCTTAATGAGTGATAAATACTTCTCATCATCAATTAAGCTCGCATCAAACTTCCAAAAAGGAGGGCCCATGACTTTCGTCTTCAATTCCGTTGATAAACAATGTGATTGCTGAGTGATCCGATTTAATCGCGGGTATAATGTCTACGCTCTCTAGTCTATATCATCTTGCAAACTACTTGAAGTTAGCCAGAAATCTAAACGTCGTTGAATCACTGGATTTTTTTGTCGCCACGAAAAACGCTTCTCGTCCGGATTCCTAACTCTCCAGATGTCTATTAAATCAAAGGACAAACGGATTTGTTCTATTATTTTGACGGATTCTTTTAATTTAGGTTTTCCTCCTAAGCCATCAAACTCAGGATCTAAGATTACGTTGAAATCTCCTCCAATGATTATATCACAATCAGCATCTATAGTTAAACTATCAAGCTCAGTTTGGATCTCCTCGAAAAAGGTGGCATGTTGTTCGTCCTTGTAGATTGGTCATTTAATTTTGCCGACAGAACTCAGCTAAAACAAACAGGAAATACGATAAAAACAATTGAAAGGCTGACCGGACGGCTAAAAAATGATAAATTTAATGCCCGATATTTCGGTTAGACAGGACTAACCTTCCTCAGGGGCTACACTGAAGCTAAGTAAATATGGATAAAACGGTTACAAATTTTAAATAATACTAAAGGAAATACATGTGACAAGATTTTTTGACAAAAATCAGAAAAATTTAAGCGCGCGCTTTGAGTTGTTGGAATTTTCTTATCTTGTTGTGGAAAGTGTACATAAAATAGTAATTACAAAGGGATGCTACTGTAGGCGTGTGAATGGGGTCGTATTTAGTGACTGTCGGCGATATTTGAAAGGATAACCTCTTCTTTCAAAAATGGTCTTTGAAGGTCTAAGGGCCTGGCACGTGGGGCGGAGCCAACTACTACAAAACTACATCAACAAATCCCCGGGAATCTACGGAGGCGAGCTAAATTTATCCAAGCTCGACTTCCCATTTACTTTGGCAGTTTACCAGAACAGTGGCTACATGCTAACAGGCTGAAGTTACATTATTTCACCAAAGAATGCGATTATATTTCTTTGTGCGTGTCGCAGCAGATTCTAACACAGCTATTTAAGTTGTACGCATAGGAACTTCCATCAGTGAGTCGTCTACTAACTGGCTTAATAAGGACTGTCAGAAAACTGACGACACTGACTGCGGTTGATGTAAGTAGGCTAAGACGGAACACCTTAACGATTGTTGATGTTCTTGTGTTGTTGAGTTAATATCTTGTTAAATTATCTACGGTTAATTTAAATTTTGCAAATGCGACAGCGATATCCGTAACTGGAAAAAATTGACTATTTTCTACATGTAAGCTAAAGTTCTAGGCCAGGAGATACAGGCGATAAATAGCACCACCGTTACTAGTTAATATTTTTAACTACGAGACTACTCAATTACACCTAGATCGCCACTGAAAAACTGGCTTGAGACTGGCAGGGTTTGAGAGGTGCATTAAGACTCTCTAAATAACAGCGTCAGCATTACAATTTTCAATTTTATGGTTTGAGATGTCTCGTTTCTGCCCTATTTGCCATTAGTAAAGTTACTTGTTTTTAAACAAATTCATTTCAGATCAGCTACGTTTCTTGCAGCAGCATATCCACACATCGATCCTGATGGGAAATCTTGGTGAATTCATCCTGTTATTCTGTTTGCTCGTGGAAACAAATTGTAGTAAGTGATTTGTACTGTTGATTTTCTCTAATCTAATGCAATTTTTGAGACTGGGTCGGGCATGGAGCGAGAATAGACGTGCTTTTGTGTGCTCCGGCTTAATGTGAATTTATGGGAGTTTTTTGAAGTTTTTAATGGAAGATTTATTTAAAAAACTTAAAAGAAAAAGCAGAAAGAGTAGCTCTACCTCTAGCGAGGAGGACAACCGACCATCTGAAGATAAAAGATCGAAATTTGACCTGTCAGAAGACGATTGTGGAGTCGACGAAGTGCATTCAGTACTAGAAATGGCCGAAGACGTGTTGCCTAAACTGGACATTGTCCTTAAAAAACTGGAGGCGATGGAAACAAAACTCGACAACCTTGGAAACTTCGTCAAAAACGAGGACGCTAAAGTAAATGCGTTAACCACGAAGGTGGAAACTCTCGAGGCGACAACAAGAAATGCAATGAAGTCTATCGAAGAGCTCGACAAAGGATTGTCATGCCTGAACAGCGAGGTCGAAGGGCTAAAGAAACTGGAGAAAGACTGCGCCGCTCTCAGACAACAGGTTCTCTACATGGGAGTTTACCAAAGGAGGGAAAACCTTCGTTTTTATGGTATTGAAGAAGACCCTGAAGGTGCAGAAGACACGCGGCAAGTGTTGATAAATTTCTTGCAGTCAGAGCTTGACATCAACGACGCCAACGATATAGATTTTCAGAGAGTCCACAGAATTGGTCGCTTTAACCAGCAAGCACCCAAACCTCGTCAGATCATTGCACGGTTTCTTCGCTATCCGGATCGCGAAAGGGTTATGAGCAACGCTAGGAAACTGAGAGGTAAAAAATTTGGAATACCTGCTGACTTACCCAAACAAATTGTTGATCGAAGAAAGAAGGTGCTGCCTAATTTCTTTGCTGCAAAGAAGGCGGGCAAGTCGGCTTATTTTAGTAGGGCGGAACCCGATAAACTGTTTATTGATGGCAGATTATTTTCTTCTTAGACTTGCCACTCAGACTATGTTTTTCTTATTTTTCTTCCCATTTTGAATTGTGATGGAGCCACAAAGTTAATTTACGCTGTCTGTGTTTACCATTCTAGTTGCAAGACCTTGTCTGTTGGTAGCTTAATTAACAGCTTACGCTGGCTGCTATTTTAATGTCTTTTTCCACATTATTGTGTAACATGTTTGTTTTATATAGGTTTTCAATACTGTTGATTTTTGTCATTGTTCGGTTCTTATTTTTCGGGAGGTTTTATTGTCACATTCTAATTTTTGTCGCACGAGTCCTTCACATTGTTTTCCGGTACAAAGGAGCAAGGTAAAAGTCATGCTTTTGTATTTAATTTGTTTAATTCATGAAGCGCAATGTAAATTTTGGATTGTTATCACTCAATGCTCGGGAATTCGAACTTTTAAGAAACGAAAGGCGCTTTTTCTCTGGTTGTCTAAAAATAAGGCCGACATAGTCTTTTTGCAAGAAACCTACAGTTCGCCAGATGTAGAAAATTTATGGAAAACCCAGTGGAAAGGAGATCTTTACTTTGCTCACGGCTCTGAGCATAGTAGAGGTGTTTTGATTCTTGTCAAAGAAAGGCTTAATTTTGAATTGAAATCATGTACATGCGATACGCAAGGCCGTTATATCATTTTAAGGGGCAATGTGCAGGAGCAAGCATTTGTTTTTGTCAATATTTATGCTCCAAATAAAACCAGCGAGCAGTGCACCTTTTTCGAGGAGATCCAAACTGAGCTTGATAGTTTAACTATAGATGCTGATTGTGATATAATCATTGGAGGAGATTTCAACGTAATCTTAGATCCTGAGTTTGATGGCTTAGGAGGAAAACCTAAATTAAAAGAATCCGTCAAAATAATAGAACAAATCCGTTTGTCCTTTGATTTAATAGACATCTGGAGAGTTAGGAATCCGGACGAGAAGCGTTTTTCGTGGCGACAAAAAAATCCAGTGATTCAACGACGTTTAGATTTCTGGCTAACTTCAAGTAGTTTGCAAGATGATATAGACTAGAGAGCGTAGACATTATACCCGCGATTAAATCGGATCACTCAGCAATCACATTGTTTATCAACGGAATTGAAGACGAAAGTCATGGGCCCTCCTTTTTGGAAGTTTGATGCGAGCTTAATTGATGATGAGAAGTATTTATCACTCATTAAGGATAAATATGGCACGTGGATTCAGGAAGGTAGAGAAATTGAAGATCCTCGTGTTCTATGGGATTACGTTAAATATAAAATTCGACAAGAAACAATTGTCTATAGTAAAATCAAGGCTAGAGAAAGAAGAGCAACATTAACGAGTTTGGAAAGAAAGATAAAAAATTGTCAAATGGCATGCGATAAAGACCCAAGCTCAAAAAATTTGAATGATCTGGAAATTCTTCAAACTGACTATGATCGTATGTACGAATTTATTGCACAAGGGGCAATTGTAAGATCAAGGGCGACCTGGTATGAATACGGCGAAAGTAATAAATATTTCTTGAATTTGTTTGTATAAAAAATCATTTATTGCAGTAGATATATCTAGCAACCTTTGTGGCATTTCAGGTGTAAAAGTATGGGATCCCTAATAAAAGGGTTCTCCAAATCTCCACTGAAACAGTGGGTATTATGTCTAGGGGTGGATGTATGTACAGGAATTGTTGTAAGCAGAAAATCGAAAATAACAGGAAATAAAATTTAGTCAAAAATTGTTAGGTGTTAAAGTGCACCTAACCCCAAAAACTTTTTTTCGCTAAAACAATAAAGCTTATTTTGGGGAGTAACTAGCCGCAAAAATTTTTCGATTTGGTTAAATCTTTGATTTTCTATGGCTCGTCAAAGTACGTGAAATTGCCGCCATTTTGGTCCACGACCGAGTTTAACGGAGAATGGGTCGAGGGCCGGATGTGACGTCAGATCGAGAACACGATGATTCTGAGATTCGCATATTTACTTGTTTCTGTGGGAAAGGCTGGAAAAGTTGTTCGAAAAAAATGCTAGCCAGGTGCGCTGTAGTGTGATGTAGCAACACAACAAACTTACAGGAGGTACTCCGCTTTATGCCATACGTTTTATGGAGAGATGTCCTGAAGAGAAGAAACGTACAAAGTGATGGCTCGATTCGTGCAAAGTGATAGCCGTCTAAGAGTTCGGTGATCTGTTCCATAGAGTATTTCACTTTCAAACCAGATGATCTCGCTCGATGCCTGGATTTTCAGAGAGAGGAAGGGATTTTGCTGACTCAGTGACTTAAGCGAGACGAATTTGGAATAACCGTCCATCGATTCATGAAGCCGTTGTTGCATCTGATCTGAGAAACAACAGCAGTCAGTCGGCACAGCCGACAGATAGTTTTGTATTTGCCCACTACTAATCTTAAAACTCCATTTCTGAAGCCATACAGGTTTAATTCCTGGATATTCAGTAACACACTTTAAGGTAACATCAGCACCAATATCTTCAAGAACAAGATCACTCTTCTTTGAGTCTTGACAACCTTCTAACTCACTCTAATATAATAATAACAACAATAACATTCGCTGATGTTTTGAAGGGAAGCGACGCTACAATTTCCACACTCGCAGGAAAAGAACACAAACATTGTGTCATGGGATAATCATTTTGGTCTACGTTGAACGAGTGAAGTTAAAATAATTTGAGAAAGTTAACGGACTTGACTTTTATTCATACGAAAGTGTGTTAATGCGAGATCGAAGAATGCGCGAATTTAGTAAATATACGCACCACACGCTACAGTCTCTTTGACTTCTACATATCATTGCCCTCGGGTCTGTCCATCAGAGCTCGTTCGAGTTCTTTGTCAGCATCCACCTCATTTTGTCTATCCATTCTTCGTTGGCCAGAGAGTTGTCAGCATATAAATCAGCTCGGCCGTCATCGTTTAACTATTCACTTTGCTTTGTTTACAGGTGCGAGTCATCATTCCCTTCAGCGATATAATAAATTTCGGAGTCTTCTGAGTCAAAGCTCATTTCAGAATCCGACGAAGTAGAAGATATTGTTGATAAAAACAGAAATCTGTCGACTGTGGAGCCCCCAGCGAAAAACTTGTGCGGCAAAAAGGCTTCCACGCTCACACAGAGTAAAAGGCCCGACTGGGACAGCCGAAGCTTTCGTTCTCGAAGTGACGTCACGGCTTTACTCTCCCCAGACTCCTTATGTTCGGTCGTGAACCATACGAAACTCGGTTTCAAGGGGGCACAGAAATTCGAGGATTTAACCAAATCGAAAAATTTTTGCGGCTAATTACTCCACAAAATAAGCTTTATTGTTTTAGCGAAAAAAAATTTTTGGGGTTAGGTGCACTTTAAAGAATACACTAACGTTGAGGGACCAACAAACTGCAAAGCAGCCACGTCAACCACAAGGCAGTGCAACAATAATGATAATAATAATTATATAATGGAGAGATTAGCATGGAGTGGTCATTAGAGAAAGGGGGAGGTTAAAATTAGTGATTAAGTTAGGAGGAGGGAAAAAAAATTTTTTTTAAACTTAAAAAATTTTGATGTGTATATGAATGAAACTCAAAATTTTACCCAAGGGGTATCTATTTAAAACATAAAAAAAAAAAAAAAAAAATTAAAATTCAGAGACCCAAAAATGTAAGTTTAAATGATTTAATGTAATAAAAACATTGTATGAAAATTACAATTAGTATTTGAAAAACTGAATACTCTCTTGTTATTGAAAAGGAAAAAAAATATATACAGCATTTTTCGTTCTAAAAAAATGATCTATGTGAATCGAAATTAACAGATTAATGGTTATGGCTGTTCAAAGTACCTGATAACAGAATGGATTCTTACATCTCAGCACTGGACCACACTGCAAAAAGGAATATTAATAACAGCTTAGACTCTAAAGATAACATTTGGTTCTATTATGATGTTCATCATGCCACTTGGCTATTTCTCAATGGAGAATTCAAATACCAATAATCTATAAAATTTTTAATCACATAGACCCCATATTTTTGAGAACAAAAATACCATTAATCTGTTAATTTCGATTCACATAGATCATATTTTTATAGAACGAAAAATGCTGTATATTTTTTTCCTTTTCAATGACAAGAGAGTATTCAGTCCCTCAACGTTAGTGCATTCTTTAACATCTAACAATTTTTGACTAAATTTTATTTTCTTCTTATTGTGATTTTTTTCTTACAACAATTCCCGTGCATACATCCACCCCTTGATATAATACCCACTGTTTCAGTGGAGATTTGGGTAGGTAGGTAAAGTCTGCATACGAGCCAAGTGGCCCATCAGGCCGGAGCTTATCCCGGTTTCCTTAGCATGAAGCGACTGAGAGTATTTCTACTCCCCCCTGAATGGGATGCTAGTCCATCGCAGGGTTACCCCCCAGCATTAAATTCGCCGGTACCCATTTATACACCTGGGTGGAGAGGGGCACTGTGAGAGTAAAGTGTCTTGCCCAAGAACACAACACAATGTCCCAGGCCAGGGCTCGAACCCGGACCACTCGATCCAGAGACGAGCGCACTAACCATGAGGCCACCGCGCCAGTGGAGATTTGGAGAACCCTTTTATTAGGTGATCCCATACTTTTACACCTGAAATGCCACAAAGGTTGCTAGATATATCTACTGCAATAAATGATTTTTTATACAAACAGTCAAAATGCAGAAAGGCATACTGAGTGGTAAAAGGCATAACGCAAATAGGCATAACGCAAATAGGCATAACGCAAAGAGGCATAACGCGAAAAGGCATAAGGCAAAAAGGCATAACGCAAATAGGCATAACGCAAAGAGGCTTAACGCAAATAGGCATAACGCAAATAGGCATCACGTGAAATAATCAGCGGCCGTAGGCAGGAGCTGGGCATGCGCGAAAGTCGAACAACAAGAGCCTTCGTACCTTTTGGTCAGTGCTCTGAGAAGATGTTTGCAAGAGGGCGATACCTTCTTCCACTCAGAATGTCTTGACTCAATATTTGAGGAGAATTTTTACTGAACTATTACGCCAGGAAGAAAGTGGTTTCGAAAGTGATTATGTTTCCTTTCGACCTCCTTTTAAGAGCTACCTATTTGCGTTATGCCTTTTCGCGTTATTGCTATTTGCGTTATGCCTATTTGCGTTATGCCTTTTTGCGTTATGCCTTTTTGCGTTATACCTTTTTGCGTTATGCCTTTTTGCGTTATGCCTTTTCGCGTTATGCCTTTTTGCGTTAAGTCTCTTTGCGTTATGTCATTTACCACTCAGTATGCCTTTCTGCATTTTGACTAGCTGCATGATACCCGAAACGGGTTTATGTCCTTCAGCTTCGGTTGGATGCATTCCCAATTTGGAACATAGAATTGGCTTGTTGCTATTCAGCTTTGGATTGATGCATGTACAATTTGGATAATTTGATATCAATTCCTTCTTATTGAATTTTGTCATAGATATACCTCCATACCCAGGTGACTGTCACCTCTCCATTTTCTACAATTGGCAAGGGTTGATGGTCATAACATTTGTCAGTACACTCAATCTCATATTTCCTACACATCTCCCAGTGTACCCGCAGGGCTACCTCAGGCCTGGGGCTACCTTGTCGTGGCGCTTCTTATACTCATTCTGGGCAAGCTTCTTAGTTTGCATCCACTGACAATGTGCTACACTGTTTCAGTGGATTCTCCATACACTCTACACAGTGGTGTCTCTAAGGTCTTATCTACGCTGTGCTTGATAGAGTTGGTTCTTAAAGCTTATTCCTGTGCAGCTAGTATCACACCTACTGTCCCCTTTTTTAAGAATCCATTCCTAAGCCATCCCCAAGACTCCTCCCCAGCTAAATCTGATGTTTGTTGGACAACTGTCACCGTGTAAGGCTTTCTCCTTTCAGCTCTTAACATTCTTTTCTTTTATCCTCCTCTTAGTCCTAGAGGTTCTCTTCTTCAACAACCACCTTCTCCTTCAGCCGTTCAGCGCCGCTTGAACCATCCACCCTGTCCTCTCCCTTAGGTAGCCGTACGGAGATTTTCTTTCGTTCCTTACACACTCCTCGATTCCAATCAATCCTCTTCCAATCAATCCTTCCTTTCGCGACAGACACAGCCTTGCAACATTACTCCTGGTGTGTAGCCAGCCATTCATTGCCAAGATCTTCCTAGTTCTCCTATCCATGCTGGCCATTTCCTCCATGGTCCAGTGCACCGCCCCCGCACTGTAGCGTACTAAGCCTATAGCCCAAGTATTGATACCACCAATCAAATTTCCTCCATTCAGTTTTAAATTATTATTACTATTACTGTTGTTATTGTTATTGTTGTTGTTATTGTTATTGTTATTGTTGTTATTGTTTTTATTGTTATTGTTATTGTTATTTTTCGGCAGTTACGTAGTATTACTTTCCATCTTTTTCAGTTCCCAACTTTCGTTAAACGTAGTTGTGGATAACGAAAAAATGAAAAACTATCACGTTCCAAAACAACAGTTAGTGTTAACTTAGAGTGGTTTTCGCTTGATTGTTAAAAAGTTATCGGTATTAAATACTGGGATTCAAGATTGGCTTTAAAAACTCGCGCCCTTTTTTATCCAGTCAGAAGTAAAGCCAAAACCAATTGTCACGAGCTTGCAAACGTTGTTTCTTTAATTACTTCAAGTTTCCATTGGTTTATTAGCTTGTGTGAGTCCTTTGTGATTGGCACTGAAGACTGCTGTGCGACAACCACTATCTTAGCAATGCCGTGTTTTTTCCTTCGTACATGGGTTGTTTATCTTAAATTAATGTACATATACAACGGTCTTCATTTCAGAGTCGTGGAGAAACCAATTACTTACTCATAACAGTCATAAGACTGCTCACACAGTCGATAACTCAGCCAATCTCAAACCGAATAAAAACAAAACCAGTTACTTACCAATTAGACTACACAACCAATCGCTAACTTAAACCGAGAAAAAAAAGCAAAACTTAATTGAAAACCGCTCTATTTGTTTTTAATCGTACTTCAGTCCTCTCTTTCTTTTTTTCTCTGTTTCTTTCTGTCTCTCTCTCGAGGCAGATGATGGTGTAGGCCAGATACATGTAGCCGGGTTTTCTAGGTCAGTGCACGAAGAGTCGCACTCGACTGCCTCGAGTGTCTCAGGCGAAGAATATTTACAAGATTAATATATCGATAAGTACTCGTTGCTTATACATTTTTTGGTTTTAATTGAGGACAAAGTTATTTAGCAACTGGCTGGTTACCCCTCAAAATTGCATACAACTGAAATGCTTACTTTTGTTGTACTATTTCATTTTTTTTTTAAGACTGGTACCAAAACCGTTTTCTAATACCTGAAAGGTACGACGAGCGTCCCTGTGATTTTTATTCG